>JAVXUL010004312.1:0-12742 GCA_035590515.1 Trichilia minutiflora | reverse complement strand
TACATTTTCCACTAGTTCGACGATAGAGCCTAATGGGCCATACTAGAAAATTCTTTTCGCACTTAGAAATTTCTCTATACACTTGTTCGAATATAGCTTCTCTTTGCACTACAGCTAGCTTGAAGGTCTCTTCCTCCTTCCCTAGTTTGGCTCTTCTCTCTGAGGCTTTCAAAGGTTTCTTAGGGATGTAGTATGTTTTAGGAATTCACATCGATAAAGATAATAAGTTTATCCCAAAAATGTACATAGAAAAGATACTGAAGAAGTTCAGTATGGAGAACTCTAAGAGAAGTCTCTTGCCTTTTCATCATGATCTTAATCTTTTTAAAGATATGGGTCTAAAGACTGATGAAGAGGCACAACGGATGCATGGTATACCTTATGCATTGGCTATTGATAGCCTAATGTACACCATACTATATACATGACCTGTGTATGTTGTAAGTGTTACAAGCAGATATCAGGCTAATCTTGATGTCTACCGTTAATGATCCTCAAGTACTTACAAAGAAATAAGGATTTAATATTGTCTTATGGATCTCAGGAATTGAGTATATAGGGATACTCACACTCTGATTTTTAACCTGACGTGGATGATAAAAAGTCTACATTCAATTTTATTTTTGTATATAATAGCAGGGCTGTAAGCTAGAAAAGTTTTAAATAAACTACCACAACAGACTCTACTACAGAAGCTGAATATATTGTCGCTTTTGAAATAGTGAAAGAGAATGTTTGAATACAAAAGTTCGTGTCTGAACTTGGTGTTATTCCTAATAGAAGTTATCTGATAACCATATTCTGTGATAATACTGGATCTTTTGCATAGGCTAAGGAACCCAGAGAGCATAAAAAATCTAAGCATATTCAGCCCAAGTATCACATTTTGAGAGAATTTATTGGAGTTGGAGAGATCATAATACAGAAAACATTATCAATAATTTGTTGTTGACCTACTAACTAGGACGATGACACTGAAACAGCTAGATCTGCATCTTAAAAAGATAGGTATATGATACCATAGCGAATAGCTCTAGTGCAAGTGAGAGATTGTTAGTGTATGCCCTAAAAACCACTTGTGTTATCGATTTTAAGGCTAGTGATCTTATATAAACTTTTGTTTATTGATGAAAGAATTATTCTTTATGTACATACATTAGTTGTTTCCTTTATATTGACATGCTTATATATAAAGAATGTATGTAAATTATCCATATATTTTCGTTTAATTATTAAATAAAATTATCATATTGTTCTTTACGTACGTGATATAGATTGGGCAAATATATCAGATAGTAAGCATGCTAGTTGCCACTTAATGATATCATATGATAATATATATAGATTGACAATATAGGTATTATCATAAGCGTATTAGTATAGATTTATAATTTATGAACTATTTATCGAACTGGACTATATATTAACAAATCATATGGTATGCATGTAATTAATGATTTGTCATTAGATTGTAATAGTGTGCGATATAATCCTTAGACCTGAGATATTTAGAATAGGACTCTGTATGGATGGATACATTTCATATGGTGTATACATACATAGCTAATCACGCCTTATACAAGAAGTCGATTTGGGTATGCTTTGTTTATATAGGTGTTCGGTTGATAATCAAGATGGGATTTATTGACTTGACACTATAGACTGAGAGTTTTTGTTGACTCTATCTAAGTTGAGTTCCTAAACGAATATCGATATGATGTTCAAATTTTAAGTCTCTGGCCAGAGCAATCATGATATATAATCGACGATTCATATGAGCATCGTGATTAGGGTTTTGATATTCTATACGCCTTTACTCGATCAGGATATGACAACAGAGGGATATTACCCATATGTTACGTGCAATCATTAGAAGTTTGATGAAGACACTTTTTCATTGTGACTCAGAGACTATGACACATAGCTAAACACTAACCATAATCGTTAGGATCGAAATATTCGAGATCGAACTATTCGGAGTCAAAGTGTTCGACATTAGCTCACGACTTAGTCACGATGAACCTTCACGGTCCACCCAATTTCTCGAATGTTTCTATAAACGAGGAGAAGATAAAATATTATCAAGATAGGGCTAGTGACCTCATGATAATTTGAAATGCCAAAATAAATACGTATAAATGTTATATGTATTTATTATTCTTTAAAGTATTAAAGAAGTGATATATTGATATCAGATAGTAATTTAATGTAAATTATATGACCCAAAATGATAATAATGATTATTAAATATGTTAGAATGTGATTCTAAGGTGAAATGATGAAAACTAGATTAAATTGTTAATTTAGTGCAAAATAACTATTTTACCCCTATGTGATATAAATGTGTAATTTATTATAAATTACACATTCAAATTTGATAACTGTGATTATCAAATATATTAAAGTATGATTTTAATAGAAAATAGTAAATTCTAAATTAAAGTATTTAATTTAAAAATAATTATCATTTTACCCTTAAGTATAAATGTTGATCAAGAGCATTATAGTAAATATACCATAATTTTGGATTTATAAAAATTCAAAATATATATTAATATGTCTAATTATTAAATTCTTTAATGGTTAGATAATTTGACAAGTGTTAAAATTTATATGGATAATATTTTGACACTTGACATATTTATATATATTTAATATATTAATTAATTATTCTTTGTCAAATATATTATACATCTTTGACTTGAACTCACTCATGTTTTATGAGCTTAGTTGTATCACATAATAGTATCATTATTTTATAATATTTATAAGATAAATATGAAAATATAAAATGATGAAAAATGAGTAAAAGTTCAATATTTTTGGGTCCTTCTTCCTCCTTGAACGTGGACAGTCATAGAAGCTCATTTGATAGGGTTTAAAGTGATGAGGTTTCATACATTTGAGGCTTGATCTTCATCAAATCAAAAGGCTTGCAAGGTAAGCTCTTTAAGCCCTCTTTTTGCAACCTTATTTTGTCATTTGAAAGCATGGATTTAGGGCATGTATTCTAGGGAGAAAATTTGATATTATGCATGTTTTAGGCCATTGAAAACCAATACCTGAAATATAAGTCTCTAGCCAGAGCTACTAACTATTACATGAAATAGTTTTATGGTAATGAGTTAGAGTATTGGAGCCAAAAACCCGAGCAAAAATTGAGTTTAGAAATTTTGACACCCATGACCCTAACTCAATTGGGATTAGACGAATAGAAGAAATTTATCCATATGAAATATTTAATTAGTATTAAAAGATTTGATGAAGACTTAATTCATTGTGGATTAGGAACTATATCATATTGCCAGATGTTAACCATGATCGTTGAGCATTTGAAGAGTTCAAAACGGAATCGATGAGATCGATTTTGACTCACAACTAACACTATAGTGAACCAAGAGGTCACAACCATTAAATAACGCTTCTACTTACTATTAGAGAAAGTAAATATTATCTACAAGAAAGTTAGCACTCTCGAAAATAATATTTGACCGGAACGTGTAAACCATTTACACATTATATAGTTTATTTATATAGAGAGCTTTATGTGGTGTATTTATATAGAGAGTTTTATAATTGATCCAATTTTGACTTAGAGTAAGTTACAATATTTTATTTATATTGATAAATAACAAAAGAATTAAAATAAATTTGGTCAAAATTCGTTTGATTGAATTTAGGATCAATTTATAATTTTGACAAAGTATAGGGACTTTATATAAAATTTACTATTTTACTAGAAAGCTTGTTGGACAAGCTTTAGGATCTATTGAACATTTTTAATATTATCCTTGGCTATTTATTAAAATGGAAAATAATATATATAGAGCTCATTTTTCATTTTATTTATGATTTTTGATAATTTTGTAAAAATTAAAAATTAAACTCTCTTTCTCTCTCAAGAAGATTTTGGCCAAGGCAAGACAAGAAGCTCTAAGCTTTAGGTCAATTGAGATCTCATCATTTTGAAGTTGTCTTCGTCATCCAAACACTAAAGGTTAGTGTTTATAGCTTTGGTTGCTTATTTTTTGAACTAAAATACAAGCTTTTTAAAGTTAGAAACTCATAAACCCTATATCATGGTTTGCATGCTTAATCACTTACACTTTCACCATACATGATTACATTCATACAATAAGATAGACAATGCATACATACATCAACATAACGTTACTCACAGTGCATGCGCTCACAAAGCATCATTTCCAATAGATCATCAATCAAGCATAAATATGCATTACAATATCAATTCATTCAATCAATTATTTCATTTCAAACATCATTAGCATTCAATGTGATCACACCGATTCATTCTTTATTATTCTTTCTCTTATTTTTTTTCTTTTATTCTTTTGAGCCCAATTTACTATAATTTTTGGGATTTTACTCTTACCCGGGTCACTCTTATCATAACCTAAGATAATGCACGAGTTAATACTAAACTATGCTAATATCATATCTCACACCAATTAAGTCTATCTCTCAATAGGTGATTATTCATGCCTAACTGATTCACACCTATATCATATCTCACACCAATTAAGTCCATCTCTCACTAGGTGATTATTCATACCTAGCTGATTCACACATATATCATATCTCACATCAATTAGACCAATCTCTCAATAGATGATTATTAATATTTACTAATATACACATATATCATATCTTACACGATTTAGACCTACCTTTTAATAAGTGATTATTCATACCTAATTGATACACACACTTCACTAAGTAACCCACACAATATAACAAACTTAATTTTATTATCTCAGTCCTTTCTTATTCTCTTATCTCATTTCATATATCAGTATCAATCAACAATGTTTTTCCTTATTCATCTTGCATTGTATTTCGTTTCATCTTATTTCAACCATCAATAGTTTCACCGTGCACAGTCACATCACAACGCAATCATTATCATATTTATACATATCCATATTACACGTGTCACAATCTATAACACCATAATAATCTGGAAAGGTGAGCATTTCCCACATTCTTGCATCCACATATCATGTATCACCATCTATAACACTTCAATAACCTCATAATAGTGAGCATCTCTCACTCGGCCCAACCACAGCCTTCCAACAATATCAATCAACAATATATCATAGTCACTTATTATTCTAACATATTTACATAACATATTTATAGCACAATTTAAAGAACATAACAAAGTATAAATAATTATGGTTCATTTATTTTTTTTATTTAATTACATTATCAATTTATAATATAACAAACACATTAACATTTAAAATACCTACGGCATATTTATTATTTATTTACTTACTTGAGTTCATGCCACTAATTTTTATGAGTTCTAAGCTTCTGAGCTCAATCTCTCTTCTGGTTTCTTTTCTTGACCTAAACATTCATTTACATTTATACATATCGATACATTCTCAAGAAAATTTTCATAGCATGTTCATTCAATTTAGTTTCTTGGTACACTCTAATCATTTATTTAATGGTTGCATCCGATAACGCATAACTAAATCACATTGGTACGTGACAGATTATAGTATGAATACTTCATTAAATTTAACAATTTAGCTTCATGAAGGTGTGAATTTATTGCTCATCAACGTGAAATGTTACATGTAATTTAGCTCAATCGGATTCCAGGTGTATGTAGCAAATGAATCATGAATCAATCTGATTATATATATTCCAAAGCAACGTGACAACTTTAGTTTATATGTTTAACAAATAAGAAATCAAATAACTCAAATTCCATTCCCCCCACCGAACTGCTCATTCATTTCACCACCTATCTATGTGATTTTCTTTTAACAATAAGATTGTTTAACATTTCCCCGTTTTTCTTCTATGTTTTTCCCTTTAATAGCAAATTAACTTACATATATATGTTAAGAAATGCATTTTCATTTTAGTTCTTTCTGATGCATTTATATTGTCTATGTATAAATAATCAAGGAGCAATGGAGAGTCCTGTCGGCCATAATATCACAGTATAATCTAACAATTTATTTTCTGGAATATACATTTCAGATTTTTGTTTTGCATTCATCACTTTTCAGATTTCTGTTTTTTATTCATCACTCAAAGTATGCATGCATGTTATATGCCTCTCTTGGCACACATGAAGTTATGAAAGAAATTCAGATTTTATATTTCTACCAAACTGACACAACCAATCAGAATTTATATGAATGGATCAGTTTATAAATTAGTCTAACTATGTATATATATAGATAGCCATCAAAGCAACATAAAACAATTAAAATCTGATGAACAAACCTAACCACAACTATCAGGTGACCGTGCCCTCTTTAAATTCCACTCTCCACTTTTTGTTTTCTTCTCTCTTTTTTTTTTCTTAACACCAAAATTAACATTTCCATACCATTATCAAAATAATAATTATCCCATGCATCATTAATTAGAAAAATACCAACATTTTAATTTAATCTCCCTATTTCAAATACTCCACATAATTTCACATACCATCACCCATACTTAAATAATAATATTCATTTTATCTTTTCACTTTAAAATTCTATCACCATATCAATCAAATTTTAATCTTCCATATACACCAAATCACTCCTCCAATTACTACACAATTTATAAACTACGACTAATAGTTTAATTCATCATATACATAAATTAAATCCATCCATATACTAATTTAGATATAAACCTTGACATTAAAAATTTAACTTCTTAAAATACTATAACTAAATTAATAATAAAACTAGAGAAATACAAACAATAAAATAAACTTACAATTTCCTTGTTTGTTCTCTTGTTTTTCCTTCTTTTTTTATTTCTTTACTTTCTTCCTTTCTTTTTCTTTCTTTTTCTTCCTTTCCTCCTTTGTTGGCTGTCCCTCCTCATTCTTCCATTCCTACGTTTTTTTGTTTGCTTTCAATTGGAAATGATCAATTTTCTGAATTTCTTATTAACCCAAAAATTAATGGATTGATAGAATTAATTCCTACAAATCCAGGGGCTCCATCTATCCTACCTATTTTTTAATTTACATGGTTAAATTTAGTCAACATTTAAGCTAAATACATGGTCAAAATTAAACCAGCAAATATGAAAAATGGGGGCCAAGATTAAAATTAAATGGATGGCTAGGATTTAAGGAAAAATAAATGGGCTTGAATTTCATAATTGGGCCTAAACAAGGTTTATGGGTTTAATTTCTTTTCTTGGTCCTAAAACATAATTCATGGGCTTAAATAAACCATTAGGCTTTACAAAGTTTTTTTGGTTTAAAATTAATATATAACCTGAAATCTATTCAGATCTAATTTTTAACTTGGGCTCTAAACTAAATTAATTCTATTTATTCTTTTTATCACAGGCCCAAAATATTAATACAACATAATTCAAGTCTATAATCTATTATCAATTAAATCTTATATTATACAAAATTTGTTTGAATAAAAGAAATGATATAAAATCACAAAATTTAAAATTTTCAAACATCATAATCATTATGCTATGCATATAAGATGAATAACATAATGTCATGCAAATGCACCTAGATTCGATTTTAGGAACTGGATGTTACATTGATAATGCTAATGGATATATCATGAATGACTTCTACTAGTGACTCTAATCCTGGTACTGATGATAAATAATCCCTGCCAATAGGAATGGGGATTGCTGTGTATGAAAGTGGTGCTGTATACTTTACCATAAACTCATATTTGCTTGATGACTCTTCCAATAGATCATAACTAGGTATCTGACTTTCTGATCTTTTTCTTTTATCCTTTGCCTTAGCAAGCTTTTTCCTTACCTCTATGTATGTGGTAATACTTGATGGTAATCCGAGGTTTTGATTATGTTATTTGTGTTGGAATCCTGTTCGTGTTGTCTATTTTTTTGTTGTCTAATAATATGACATTGATGGTTAAATTTATTATAGATTCTATCAGCTTATTGGTTTTGTAGGCAGAGTTTATATTTGTGAACATGTTTGGAATGCCATACGGTTCTTTGTCTTCAAATATTACGTTAATGCTAGAGCTATTATGCATAAGCAATGGATTATTTGTGATGTTTGGTTATGCTTCAGTTGATGTTTACGAGGGAAAGTTTAAGAGACCTTCTTTATAAAGATCTTACATACGATGTTTTATGGCTAAACAATTTTCAGTGTTGTGACCAATACCTCTACTATGGTATTCGCATGAGACATTAGGGCTGTATAATGGAGAAAGTGGATTAGGTGAGGGTTTTATAGGTACTGATATGATTCTTCTATATGTAATTAGTTGTCTAAATATGTCAATACAGGTTAAAGGAAATTTATCAAAATACTTTAGGTTTTTAGAGAGCCTAGGTGATATGTTAAAGGTTTGGGCTACTTTGTATGAAGGAATTTAACTAGATGAGTGAATTAGAATGGATTAAGATAAGATTATGTTATAAAGTGAGTAGTAGGGTTGGTATAGATATGTGTATTGGCCTCTTAGTTAAAAATTACCTCACAGAGTATAGGGGGGTTCTGGCATAAGATAAGTTAGAGAAAGATTGAGATTCTCATAAACTACACCAATTGCTGGTGTAAGATAAGTTAGATAAGTATTGAGATTCTCATAAACTACACTTATTGTTGGTGTAAGATAAGTTAGAGAAGGATTGAGGTTCTCTTACTCTGATTGTTGGTCTTCTTTACAATGCTTGATTTCCTCTATTTCCCAAAGAAGAGTTTTGTTACTACTCCATCACCTTTTTCATCGTGTTTATAGCGATCAATTCCCCTAACTTAAGAGTATTTTCAACTTCTTCTCTGGTAATTACAACTTCATGAAAGCAAAGGATTAAACAAACTAATAGTTAATCCTGATATGTTCCTTTTATGGTATGGATGAAGGTAGTAGTTGAAGTCCTAGTTGGCTAACTCTAAGAGGGGGTGAATTGGATATTTATAAAATTTTAAACAAAAATTTATAAAGATCGTGTTGTAAATGCAGATGACAATAAAACACACAAAAATAAAATGCACAGAACACGAATTTTATAGTGGTTCGACTACACATCTACATCCACTCTTCTCGGTTGAATCCACTCACACCAAAAATTACTATCTCCTTGTTTTTATGGGTCAAGTAAAACCCAAATACAACTTCTTCTTTGAATGGGTAAAGGACAACCAATATACAACTTTATTTAGAAACGGGTGAAGTGTAACCCAATACAATCTTTCTTTTCATCGGGTGAAGTGTAACCCTATATATGATTCTGTTAAAGAAAAAGTTTAACTCTCACAAGAGTAAATGTGCAATAAAATCAAGCTTTCTCTCTCTAAAATAAATACAGATAATGGTATATAGCAGTGAGAATAAAAATGTTGCAGAAGAATGTTCTCAAAAATTTTCTCAGAAAAATTATTGCTCATCAACAACTCTGAATCTTCAAACTCGTTTGTATTTATGTCTTTGTTTAAAAATTCCAACGGCTCTGTTTTTCTTCATTAATGGTGGCAATAAATGATTCTGAACTAGCCATTACAGACTTGATTTTTGTGAAAGTATCGATATATGTCTCCAGGGTATCGATATGTTTGAGTTACAGAGCTTAAAGGTATCGATACATTAGCAAAGGTATCGATACCATTATGTTTTCACGTCAAAACGATGATGTTCGTCACGAACGTGTTGATGCAAGCTTTAGGGTATCGGTACATTTGGAAATCTTTTCAAGGGTATCGATATATTTGAGTGGGTTGTCAGGGTTCCGAAACCTTTTTGCATGAACGAGCATTTCTTCGCTTTCAATGTATCGATACGTTTGTTAGGGGTATCGATACATTTGAGTGTAAAGTGATGGTATCGATACCTGTAAAGTAAGGTTCTGATACTCGGGCTCAAGAATAGCACTATAACTTAAACGTGTCGATACTTTTAAGTAACGTATTAATACGTTTATGTCTGAAAAATCTTTCTTAACACTTTTGACTTTCTTTATCACCTGTAAAAAGTATTTTTTCTTTCCAAAGACTAAATGAATTATATTTGTCCTTATAAAAATTTATAATCATCACACGTATGCATAATTCACATTTATTTAATTTTGGCATCATCAAAAACTAAGAACATATGATATTCATTATCAAAAACAAAAACCAATATGCAATTAATTTTCATATTGTATCCTGTGTCTGCTCTGGTGGAGGAGGAATAGAAAGAGGTATAGGCTCCTGCTGCTGCCCTACTCCAGAACCAGATAAAATGTCAACCTGAGCACCCTCTATCCCAACAGCATCACCCTCTCTAATGGAGAGACCACCAACCTACCTCGAAACCCATTCACCAGGAGTCATCTGCTCATAGTACATCTTTCAAAGTGTAATCTCGCTTAGCATGCTCGAAGGAGGTGGTGCCTTGCTGTCTACACCAACTAATGTGTCAGGGGCCATCCTCTTGATCAAGTCGAAGATCGGATACCTATAATGTAGGTTATATCGCTGAGATGCAGTTTAAGTGATGCTCGTAATCATCCAATATACCAAGTTGGGTCTCTAATGGGTCATAATCCTCTCCATCCACCATATATCCTCCACGGACATCTCTACAAATTTTCTAGAACGAACATTCAGATTATATGCTACTATCAAATACAAGATTCGTCCATTCAACTAAAGTTTGGATAGTTTGCTCTCCACAGTCTGTATATCGGGGTTTCAAAAAATAATTTTACAAGCCTCAAGAGGATTAAAGGCTGAAAGAATGTAGTGTTCTCCTCCTGGAAGCATCCTAAACTACTTATCTATCGCAAACTCAAAACCTCCCACCCAAGTACAAAATTTTATCACCATATTCCTACAAGTAACCGAGTCTTTTATATCAAGGTTTGAATAAAATAATCTCACTAACTCCAGATAGTACTCCCCCTTAATCCGTAAAAGAGGTAACCAACCAAAACAAGTAAACTGATTTAAATACGAAAAATGCATCTTCTCTAAGAGTTCAAAATCAATTACCCAACTTGGAGTGACTATTCAATGGGCGAACTGAGTCATGAATTGTTCTTGTTGTTCTTAAGACATGAAGCCCCAAAGATTCGATTCGGTGGATATGGCAGACGATGAAAACTCAGGTGCTTTTCATTTTCTTTGGTTAGAAGGAGCGGGAACCTTCATTCTAGAAGGCATTTTTAAGAGAGATGATTGAGAGAGTAAAAATGGCGATTTATGTTTCTTTGATAATGACAGTTGAGAGAGAGTGAGTTGAGGGTGACGGTTTCTGAAATATGTAAAGAGAGATTGTAACGATGAGAGTAATGGTGAAAACAACGGTTTCAAGAATTTGAAAAATTTATTTGAGAGAGAAGATTGAGAGAGTGAAAGGATGAAGACGATGATTTCTTAAAACTATAAAGAGAGAAAATAAAAGGTTTGAATTTGAATAAGTGAGGAAGAAGAAGGGTTTTTGGCGGTTATGAAAGAGAAAGGTCATGCCCTAACTCAAAACGACGTAGTTTTTGGCTTAAGTCGGGCAAACGTGTCGATATATTTTAAAAAGTATCAATAAATTGTGACGTTTTTGCCCTAAGTCCGTCATGAAGGTATCGATATATTTTAAAAAACCTTTGAACGTATCGATACGTTGAGTCGTAAGACTCAACATCTCTATCTTAAAGGTGTCGATACCTTTTGGAAAGGTATTGATACATTAGGTTAATATTCCAACACATTTTAAACGTGTTGATACATCAACTAAATCGTATCGATACGCTGTTTGGGGTATTGATACAATAAGGGATTCATCCAGCACGTTATCAAAGAGAGGCAAACGTGTCGATACGATGGATGAACTTATCGATACGATGATGGATTTTCAAGCAAAAAATGTTCGAACACTACCTAATATCCATACACAAGAGCATTAAACAAGACGTATATTGAATTGAAGTTCAACAAATTAAAGAATACAAATAAAAATATGTTCAATCAACACACATTATACTGAGATTGTTCCTCAAATAGCAGAATAGAGTTTTATCTAAAGGTTTTATAAAAATATCTGCTAGTTGATTCTTGGTGTTTACATACTCAATACAAACATCATTTTTTTGTACATAATCTCGGATGAAATAATGTTGCATCTCAATATGCTTGGTGTAGGAATGATGTACTGGATTCTTAGTAAGGTTTATGGCACTTGTGTTATTATACATGATGAGAATCTTATCTATATGCATGCTATAATCCATCAATTAATGCTTAATCTATAAGAGTTATGCACAACAACTACTCACGGATATGTACTCAGCTTCGGTTGTAGATAAAGCAACAGAATTTTGCTTCTTACTCATCCATGTGACTAATGCATTCCCTAAAAAGTGACAAGCTCCACTTGTGCTTCTTCTATCTACTTTACAACCCCCAAAATCTGCATCCAAAAACCTTTTGGATCAAATAAGCCATCCTTGGGATAGAATAATCCCAAGTTAGGTGTACCTCTAAGATATCAAAAGATTCGTTTCATAGCACTTAAATGAGATTCTTTGAGGTTCGATTGAAAACGTGCACAAACACACACACTATATAAAATATCGGGTCTAGATGCAGTAAGATATAACAATGATCCTATCATACCCCCATAAAGCTTAGGGTCAATACCCTTGCCTTGCTCATCTTTATCTAAAGAGGTGGATGAACTCATTGGTGTGTCCACGTGTTTACCATCTAAAAGTTCAAATTTCCTCCAAAAATCCTTTACATATTTTGATTGGAAGATGT
>JAVXUL010004291.1:0-12743 GCA_035590515.1 Trichilia minutiflora | reverse complement strand
TTTACTTAGTCATATACATTCCTCGTGGGTTCGACACTTAACAATTGATTGTTCTAAACTATAACTTGGACACCGTGTGCTTGCGGGTTTCTAATACGTGTTTCAAATAAATACGCAACAAACACAGAGAACAGAACATTAACAACATCCTAAAAACTAGGAAATAAAATTTGAAATATTAAAAAAAAAAACATTCTGCAACATTGCAACAGCTCTAAACACAACAACTAACAATCATTCAATATTTCTCTTGGTTCTAGAGCTGCATACTTCAAGCTTTTCTTAAGGCTTTATATCTAACTTTACAGCTCTTATAGGGATGTCAGTACTTTGATTTTTTGTTAAGTATTTTGTTTTGACATAAAACACTGAATTATTAGCAATTGAAATTGCAACTTGATTGTCCACCAACTCCTATGTTTGGCTCTTTTCAATCATCTTGAGCTTCTTCTATAATGCAACTATCCAATTTGATTCATTGTAGTCTGGTTATTTTCAATCATCTTGAGTTCCTTCTTTAATGCAACCATCTAATTTTAACTTCTTCATATTGATAACCAGAATATGTAGGAGGTTCATCCTCTAATTAAGACAAACTTTAAACAAAATTGGATAGCGGTGGTACAAACCACGACTTATGATCAAGAGCTCTTCAGAAATCTCGACAAAGCTATTATTTCTAAAGATAGAATTGAAAATGGAGTATACATTGCAATAAAAGGCCAAGGAACTATGGCAATTGAAGACGACACAGGTTTGAAGTTAATTTTTGATGTTTTATATGTTTCTGAAATTAATCAAAATCTCCCGAGTGTTGGTCACCTACTGGAAAAGAGTTATAAATTGCTGTTTGAAAACAAAAGTTGCACAGTTAAAAATACAAAAGACAAAGAGATGTTCATAGTTCAAATGAAAGAGGAAAAACTTGGCTTAAGTTTACTGAAAGATGAGCAGGTTGTAGTACACAAAGAAGATATGCAGGTCACAGCAACATAAAAGTGGAGCAAGCATTATCGTCTTTGAACCTGGAGGATTTAAGGAGACAGAAAAAGAAAACAGAGAAGGATGAAAAGTGGATTGAAGCCTTTACAGCTACTAAGACAAGGAGTGTTGCAAGAATGTCTTAACAGTTGTTAAAATCTTAGTAGCTAGCTGAGATAGACATGTTTTGAGGACCTATCTTTACCGAAAGATAGTTGTTATGATATGCTTGAAATCTAGTTTTTAAGAAAATAAATTGACAAATGTTCTTTTAAAATTTGTGGCATGATATTAGAAAATAGTTAAATCATAACCTTATCTTTGTATTTTTGGACTCTATATAAAGAGTTTTTAATGAATAAAAAAATTGTAGTTCTCTGAGTCTATATTTCCTTTGTATTCATAATTCTTGTTTTTAAAAAAACAACAGTGAAGTTGATTGAGCACATAAATTTCCATTTCTTAACGACTGGGCACACAACTTCATACAAATTCCAGTCATCAAAGAATGCCTTCCAACAAGAGAAAAACTTGTCAACTATTTCACTCTTAGCTTGAGTTATATTAGCTTGAGTTATATGCGTTCTTTGGCAGCCAGTAAGCAATAAATTCTTTCTGTTTTGGTTTATGCTTCTTCTGAGAGGGTAATTAGATTTGAATGGATGTAATGTAACGAGTTTATAATTCAATTTATTAAATGATTGGATTGCAATGGATACAAGATAATATATGAGTTCGTAGCTCATTTTTGAAATAAAAAATATTGAGTATATGTATTTTTTTAATTATTTTTATTATTGTCAGAATCTCCAAAATTTTTGTTATTATTCTATATCTTTTTCATGTTCTTGCCATCATTGTTGTTCTGTGATTTGGCCTGAAAAGCACCCTCCACAGATTCTTTTTGCCTCATAATCCTCTTTTGTTTTTGTGCCCATAATTCATTTAACACTTCTGCGAAAGTGATGCTTGACATATCTTTTAAATTTTCTAAAGCTGAAATGTTGCCTTAAATTTTTCAGGAATTGTAAATAGAATTTTTTAAATTGTTCTAGAATCAGAAAATCAGTACTGAGAAGTCTGACTTTATTGACTATGCCAATGAGTCTACCTTAGTAGTCTTTAATTGTTTCTGATTAGTTCATCCTTTACATCTCATATTCTCAGACTAAATTCATCACTTGCATTCCTTTTATGCTTTCATTTCCTTCATAATTTTGCTTTAAGAAGTCCCAAATTTGATTAGTTGTCTTTAATGTAATTATTCTGTTGAAAATGGTCCATAAGACAGCTGCAAACATAATTAAAGTGTTGACATCCTTACAAGAGTACTTTCTAAAGTTAGATATAGATCTTTAAGAAAAAATTGGAGTATATAGCTCCAAAGCCAAGGAAGAGTGTTCAATGATGACTCATGAAACTACTGATGTACAAGTGTTTGTTGTACAACTAATTTATTATGCAATTTCTTAGGAAATTATCTTTTAGAAAGTTATTGATATATTATGTAGCAAAATTTTTCTGTATTCAGTTTGAATTTTATTGTATAAATAAGATGTTTATGTGCTCAATAAAAGTGGATAATTGTATTATAAAAAATTACGTCTTGTTCTTATTACTTTTGCATTTTGTCTCTTAAAAAAATCAATCTGATTTGAGTGAGCCCACAAACACAAATACAAAACACAAAATAGACAAACATAACAAACCATCAAGCAATAGAGACAACCTCACATATTGCGCTACCAGTGTTTGATGGTGAGAATTATAAAGCCAGTGCTATATAGTCAATCTTAAGGCATTAGATTTCTGGAAGGTTTTAGAAGAAGAATATAACATTCTTTTATTGTTAGAAAATCCTACAATAGCTCAACTGAAAATCTATAAAGAAAAGAAGACCAAGAAATCCAAAACCAAATCTTTCGCACTTTTTGTTGTGTCAAACAAAATATTCACAAGAATTATGGACTTGAAATTTACAAAGGATATTTAGGACAATCTGACACAAAATTCATCAGGAGGTAACAGCAAGAAAAATAATAAGATGACCAAGAAGAAGAAGAAGATTAACAATAAGAAGATGTCACAAAATAAGTTTTGGTGGAACTTAGATACAAAATGTCACAAGTGTGTTCAATTAGGATATATAGAGAAAATATGCAAGACTCAACAGCATCAACGAGAAGCCAAGGTTGCTGCTATAGATCAACCTCCAAAGGAGGAACTCTTTTTGACATTATGTTTTGCCACCAATTCTACAAAAAGCTGGCTTATAGACAATGGTTGTACAAACCACATAACTTATAATCAAAAGCTCTTTAGAGATCTCAACAAAACTGTTATTTCTAAAATTAGAATTGAAAATGTAGCATACATTACAGTAAAGGCAAAGGCAATGGATTTTCGCTAGACTACTGGTTTTTGATAAATATGCTGCTGAATGAAGATGAAAATGTTAATTGATGCTATTTATTTTAGTATTAGTTAGAAAATTAGTGAGACTTGATTACTGTTTATTAATTAGATGATGTGGCACTTAGTTTGTTAGTGTTAAAGGCCCCGTGTATATAAAACACATAGAATACGTGTATAGTGTGTGTGAAATAATATTGAAGATATTTTTTTCTGATTCTCCTTGACTTTCTCAGAAAGTTTCGTACTTGTTCATGGTATCAGAGCAGACGAGATCATCTCTGCCACTGCGAACCTATTTCTTCATTACACAGAAATACAAAACTGTGTTACTTGATACAACGACATAATGGAAGACAATCAGAATAACATGCATCGCCATACTCACACTCATATTGGCACAGACGCAAGAAACACAATCCAAATACAAAATGAAAGTGCGATAAGAATAGGCAACAATGGAGATCCGTATCAACTTCAAGGATCTGATCATCCAGGGATGATTCTTGTTACTACTCCCTTAACAGGTAATAACTATCTTTTCTGGAAACGATCTATGAGGATTGCCTTAGGTGCAAAAGTCAAGCTAGGGTTTGTGGATGGAAAATGCAAAATGCCGGAAGAATCATCATTGGAATTTGAACAATGGAAGAGAGTAGATTGCATGGTGATTTCATAGATTCTAAATTCCATATCGAAAGACATAGTCGAAGCATTCTTGTACACAACCACGGCTAGAGAGCTTTGGCTCGAACTTGAGCAGAGATTTGAGGAATGTAATGGACCGCTACTTTATCAAATACAGAGGGAAATAAGCTCCATAAATCAAGCTCAATATTATACGAAGCTCAAGAAATTGTGGGATGAATTGATCTGTTTGATGCCGATTCCCCAATGTAATTGTGGAGCAGTAAAAGCTATGCATGAGATGAGTTCCTCTAATCAATTAATTCAATTTCTGATGGGATTAAATGAATCTTATGATCATATACGAAATCAAATCTTGGTGATGGATCCTATGCCTAGTGTCAATAAAACATATTCTATGATCTTAAGAGTTGAAAGATAGAGAGATGTACATTCTGTATTTACGGATAATGTAGAGAGTAGTGCTATGTTGGCGAGAAACAATGCTTTCAGAAAGGAACCAGATAATAAAATGATGCAGAGGAAGAAAAAGTTTATTAAGAAGAGTGATAGACATTGTGGTTTCTGCAACAAAGATGGACATCTACGTGAATCTTGCTTCAAGCTGCATGGAGTACCTGAATGGCATAGACAATTTGCAGAACAAAAGGGACATTCAGGAGGAAAGACCATGCAAATAGCCAATTTGGCAGAATCACAAATGGAAGCAAATACAAACCAGATAGGGGACAAGATGATGGGATTCAATGAGAGGATGATAGAGTTAATTTAACAGCAAGTAAATAAAGTTCTGAAGGGAAAGGCAAAGACAGAAGAGACCTGTGTTAACATGGCTCACTTTGATGATTTTGCAGGTTTTGTCCTAAAACCTTATCTTAATACTTATGCTTGTTACAATGCTTTCAATATGATAAAACAACAGGGAACTTGGATAGTTGACACAGGTGCTACAGATCATATGTGTGCTGACATAAAATGCTTCCAAAATCCTAAAATTATGAGTCAAATTGTACCTGTTTTTCTCCCTGATGGATCTATGAAAATGGTACAACATACTGGAGACATACACCTAACATCAAAAATTGTTTTAACTACAACCTTGCATATACTTGATTTTAAATTCAACTTGCTGTCAGTAAGCAAACTCTCATAATCCTCTCTCATTAAATTTGCATTTTACCCCTCTTACTGTACATTGCAGGACCTACAGACTAATGAAGTTCTTGCTGTTGGAAAAGTTGTTGGCAGGCTATACATTTTAGATACATTCAGTTATGATCCCACAGTGCTTAGATACTATAATAAACTTTTCAATTCATCTGTTCTTCCTAGAGAAATAAGTATGTTCAATGCTTTTTGTAAAACTGCCTGCAGTGATGTTTGCTTCATGAATAAAAATACAGAAATTCCTTATTCTCTGTGGCACATACGTTTGGGACATGCCTCACCCATTGCACTCAAACACTTAAAGTTCATTAACCAACAAAATACCACCACTGCTAAGCCATGTGACATTTGTCCCTTGTCTAAATAGCATAGATTACCTTTTTCATCACATGAGCCGACCACTCAAACCAAATTTGAATTGCTGCATATAGATTTATGGGGACCCTACCATCAAAAATCACTCACTGGAAGTCAATTTTTCCTTGCAGTTGTAGATGACTATTCAAGAGCTACTTGGACATATCTCCTTAGTCATAAAACCCAGGTCATCACCACCATTTCACATCTTTTGAGCTTAATAAAAAATCAGTTCCAAACAAGTGTTCAAACCATAAGAATTGATAATGGTTCTGAGTGCATCAATCACAACTTTCAAACCCTACTTGCAGAAAATGGAATTCTGCATCAAAGATCTTATCCCTACACACTACAACAGAATGGTGTGGTAGAAAGAAAACACAAACAACTGCTAGAAATAGCTAGAGCCCTCATGTTTCAGTCTCAACTACCCAAAAAATTCTGGGGAGAAGCAGTGCTCATGGCAACACATATCATAAATAGGCTACCCACTGTCATTTTAAAATGGAGAACACCATATGAGATGTTATATGGAAGGATACCCAAGTATGATCACCTAAAATATTTTGGTTGTCTTTTTACACTACCAATAACATCCCTCATAAGAATAAATTTACACCAAGAGCCATCAAATGCATTTTTATCGGTTATTCCATGGGTCAGAAAGCTTATAAGTTGTATGATATACATTCTCATAAAATCATTGTATCTAAGGATGTGGTGTTTCATGAACATAGCTTTCCTTTTGTTCCTACTGCATCCACAAGCACACCTTTACCCATTGTTCCAATTACAGAGGAAGAACAGAACCATACATCAGTTTTTCATCCTTCTGAAATCATAGACACTTCATCTGCAGGATATGGAAATGATTTACTGCAACAAAAAACAAGTTCTAATTTTCTTTCTGAACCTGAAAGCTCATGTATTAATCAAATAGTTTCTCCTATTGCCAATAGAAGTACCATACATAAAACCTAATCCTTTGGCTCAAAGACTTTGTTCACACAGTTACCTCTCCTTTCTGTAATTTGTACAACTCAGAACTTCAACAACTTAAAGGTTCCAAAGGTACACAATATATTCCACCAACATTTTCTTTTCATACAAATCCTAACATATCTTCTTCATACATGCATTTTTTAACAAATGTGTCAGCTATACAGGAACCCTATTCTTACAAACAAGTATGCACAGATCCGAATTGGATAAATGCTATGAATAAAGAACTGGCAGCTCTTGATTCAAACAATACTTGGGTACTTACAAATTACCTAAAGGGAAAAGAGCAATAGGTTCTAAATAAGTTTACAAAGTGAAGTGTAAACCAGATGGCATAATGGAGAGATATAAAGCCAGGTTTGTGGCCAAAGGATTCAACCAAGTTTATGGTGTGGATTATTTTGAATTATTTTCTCCAGTAGCCAAACTTGTAACAGTCAGACTTTTCATTGCTATTGCTACAGCAAAAACTTGGCCATTGTATCAATTAGACATTAATAATGCGTTCTTACATGGTTCTCTACATGAGGAAGTCTACCTCCTGCCACCAGAAAGATACAACAAAGCACAACTAGGTCAAGTGTGTAAATTGTTGAAATCTCTCTATGGATTAAAACAGGCCTCCAGGGAATAGAATCAAGAGTTTTCTGCTCAGTTGATTGCATATGGCTTTACTCAATCATCTCATGATTCATGCCTATTTATAAAATCAGATGCACAGTCCTTCTTGGCACTTCTAGTCTATGTTGATGATGTTCTGATTACAGGAAATAATGAGTCCTTAATCCAGCAAGTTAAGTCATTCCTTCATGTTCAATTCACCATCAAAGACCTTGGCCTAGCACAATATTTTCTGGGCATTGAAATAGCAAGAACTTCATCAGGAACATATCTCAATCAAAGAAAGTATGGTCTGGATATATTGAAGGATACTGGCCTTCTTGGCACTAAACCTGCATTAACACCACTTCCAAAAGGGTACAAATTTTCTGCAACCAATAGAAAGCCTCTGCCAAATCCAGATCAATACAGAAGATTGGTAGGCAGACTATTATACCTGAATTTCACAAGACCAGATCTCACATATGCCACCCAACAACTCAGTCAATTTATGAGCAACCCTTATGACACTCACTGGTAGGCTGTAATCCATATTCTCAGATATTTGAAGTCATGTCCTTTAAAAGGGTTGTTTTATTCTACTCTTCCTTTATTTCAACTACAGAGTTTCTGTGACTCTGACTGGGCTTCTTGCTTAGACACCAGACGATCCTTAACAGGCTACTATGTTTTCTTGGGTGACTCTTTAATCTCATGGAAAACAAAAAAAACAACATACTGTTTCCAAGAGTTCAGCTGAAGCAGAGTATCGCAGCATGGCAGCCACAGTGTGTGAACTCAAATGGATTTCCTACATTCTTCTTGATTTTCAGGTTCAATTGTAACTTCCCATTCCACTTTGGTGTGATAATAAAGCAGCTCTCCACATTACCGTCAATCCAGTCTTCCACGAAAGAACCAAGCACCTTGAGATTGATTGCCATGTCGTTCGTGATCAATTCAAAGCTCAATTTATTCATCCTCAACATGTACCTTCTACAACACAACGAGCAGACGTTCTAACCAAGTCTCTTGCAGCTCCTCTTTTTTCTCAGTTTCTATCGAAGTTGGGCATGGTGGATTTTCACCTAGCTCCAACTTGAGGGGGGATGATAAAGATCCTGCTGGAATAGAAGATGATACTGCTGGAATGGAAGATGATAAAGATGTTAATTGATGTTTTTCATTTAAGAACAATTACATAATTATTTTTAATATTAGTTAAATGATTAGTTAGATTCAATTACTGTTTGTTAGTTAGATGACGTGGCACTTAATTTGTTAGTGTTAAAGGCTTTGAGTATATAAAGCACAAGAACTGCGTGTATAGTGTATGAGAATAAAAATAAAGATTTCCTTTCTATTTTCTATTGACTTTCTCAGAAAGCTTCATACTTGTTCGCTCACACTAGTTTTATATTTATTCAATTAATAATAAGATTATTCACAAAACAGGATTTTAATAAGAAAATTAATTTACATCAAATGTCATCACAGTTATGAATTAAATTTATACTTGAATTAATAAATTGGAGTTTTTTTATTTTTTATTTTTTTCAATTAATCCAATTACAAAATAATCTACTTATAAGATTAAAGTTCCCTAAGTGGGTTTAATTATGATTTTTTCATGTAATTTGAGCTTGCTTAATACTTTTTTATTTGTAAGTCTTGAATATATATATTATTTAATAGTAAAATGATGTCATATCAAGTTATCAACTACTCCTGAAAAGGATGGTTGAAAAAATAGGCTTTCCATTTGGATGCGTAGATTCAAGTCTTGGTACTCGTTAGTATTTTTCATTTTGGGCAAAAGTCATATTTTCTCTTGTCCGTGTATATAAGTGTGAGTTACTCCTATTGTTCGAAATAAATCTCGTGTGTGTTTCTCCTATTATTACAAATAAATCTTGGCACTTCTCTCTTAGATTATATATAGATGTGTGTTCTTTTTGTTATTCGGAACAGAGCTTCGCTCTTAAGCGACGTGATTTAATAAGTAAAAATATGTTGAATGATTATTTTTATATTTAAATTTAAAAAATATATTTTTTATAATAATTTAAAATAATTAAAAAAATTTAATTAATTTTTATATTATAATACTGAAAAATTTTAAATATATTGATCAATTATGTTTAACATTAATTTTATTTTTGATTAAATATTATAATTTAAATATCATATAAATTAATATTTTTATTATAAAAAAAGGGAGAATTCTAAATTCTCCCTAAGATTTGTATAAAATTAAATCACCTTTGTGTAGGTATTGTTGATAAAATCTAGATCATCAATTATAAAAAATAAACTATTCAAATTTTATTAATAATATTTTTAGAGGATAATTTAATTTTGAGTAAATTTTAGAGGGAATTTGGAATTCTCCTATTAAAAAAAATCACAGAGCTCCATTGACGAGGGATGACAGCTCAATTGCGTTGTCAGTAATCTAACCACTGATTATTTTTAATTGGATTATGGGATTTTTCTTTCTAACTTCACTGGATAATTGCAATAAACTATATATTTACAACAAACTATATTATTTATATAAATCAATATGATATAATAATATTATCACTTTAATCAATACCAAAAAAAATTATTTCTTTAATATTATTTAATTATTAGTCCACTATCTACTGTTTTCGATATATTTTTTTCTTTAATTTATTGTATTATAATATTTGTTTAAATTCCCCATGCTATTGATTAATTAATTCTTTAGCCTGAAAAGTTTTAAGTGCTACCGTGATTTCAGGTCATACAATTAATATGATAATCAACAAATGAAATCTAGTCTCATCAAATTATTTAAAATTTATTTAATTTTTCAAAAATTCAAAATTCAAACCTTTTTTTTTTTGTTTGTTTGTGTGGTTTATGTCGTTTAAACTTTTTGTCAAAATAGGTATGAGACGATTTATTAGTCTAGATAAATTTATAATACATCTTATTAATTAATAATTATCTCATGTACTTATTTTTAATTAATACTTTTACACCAATTACATATTAATATGTTGAATTTCTGTATCTTAAAAATAAACTTTGTTGGATTGGGGTAGCCTGATAGTCCGAGGATTGGACGATGATCTACGTTCTGTATTGTAGTCTTGAGTTCGAACTATTATGATTTTATTTTGATTTAAACGTCAAGATGTAGGTCAGGAGTTTTATCCCGTACTTAGTACTACTATAGGGAGTTCGAGCTGTTATGATTTTATTTTAACTTAAACGTCAAGATGTAGATTAGGAGTTTTATTTCGTATTTAGTACTATTATAGGTGGTTTCTGTATACGCGTCCTATGATTAAAGTCAGATATAACGTAATCTGCTATCTCTCAGGAATAGGTATTTAATCCCATATAACTAAACGTCGTAATAATAATTGAATGCATGAATTTTTTCTATTTATAAAAATAAATAAATAAATAATGCAATGAATTATCAATATTTTTAATTTTCAATATGACCCTTGAATAAATGCTGAAACCGTATCTATTTTCAATATTTATTTTCAATAATAAATGCTTAATTTTTTTATTATTCCTTAAATTAGCTAGATTTAGAATTTAGAGGCTTCTGTTTTGACTGGTAGAGATGAACGAATCCACGTGATCTATATAGTAATATGACAAATGCCATGCCCACTAACCCTCTTCGAAATTAGTAATTAATTCTCCGATTAAACAAATCTCTCAATTAAGAATTGATTATACATTTTTATTTGAATTGATTATACATTTTTATTTGAAGTTAGTTGTAACCAATCAATTTAATTAATAGCTAATTTACGATATTTACATATTAATGAATTTTTTATAGAAATTAATGTAATATATATTATATTATTATTATTAAATATCTTATATTTTCATAAGAACAAAAGAAAATATCACAAAAATAAAATAGGAAAAAAAATCACATTCACTAATAGTATTAACTTTACTGCATTAAGTTTTGTAAATAGAATTTTTTTATAATTGTATGTAAATATTTTCTTTTGAGCATTAATTTTGAATCACATCTAAAATACAACAATTTCAATCTAATTAAGCTTAAGTGAGACCTTTAATTTCTCCAAATTTCTTCCACTTCAATCAATTGGCTTATCATATTGACAATTGAAAATTGGTATTTGTTATATTCTCAAAAACCGACTAATAATCGGACAAGGACTTATTTCTATTCATAGATAGATGTATGAGTACGAGTATGAATGTATGATCAATATCAATTTTATTAGTTATGTAAATTGTTAAAGGATAATTAACAGAACGAAGTGACATTTATATTAGACAAATTTTAAAAATTATTTTCACATATAAATATATATTGAATACTACATATAATCTTTTAGTTCAGTCATTTATCAATCTATACAGGTTGTACTATAAAAATAATAAACAGTTTTTACTTCTCTAATTAATGTTTCAAATTTTTAAATATAATAATTAAATAAAATTTTCAGTTTTGTTTGAAATTCTAGTAGACTTTAGAAATATAATTAAAAATATATTTAATAATATAAATTTTAATTTTATATATATATATATATATATAATATTTTATTAAAATATATTTTATATTAATATAACTTAAAAAATTATCTCATCACGGTATTAAATCCAACCTAACGGTGAATATTCACTGCATATATTTATCTAGCAAGCGTTTTAGTAAAAAAATAATAATAATAAAGCAGTTCCACCCAAGCACTTTAATACTTTTGTCTCTCTACATTGACATTTCAACTCTACAAAACAAATTTGTCATAGCACTACCTTCGTTCTGTGTAAGTTCCGTTTGGTGTGAAATCTTATTTCACGTGCTTTCACCTAACAAATGTCCACTACAATATATACTTCCCATTTGATTAATTTCATTCCTTATATAAACCCGCCATCCTTAGCTTAACCTTCACATAATTTTCATGACACAGATAATCATGGCTGCCTTAGACACTCTCCTCTTACGTGATGTCTTTGCGGCAATCCTTCTCTTTCTCATCACCCGTTATTTCATCCGTTCTCTCACCAGAAAATCATCCAGAACGCTTCCTCCGGGGCCAAAAGGGTGGCCGGTTATCGGTGCCCTACCTCTGCTAGGAGCCATGCCACATGTCACCCTAGCAAAAATGGCCAAAAAATATGGATCGGTCATGTACCTTAAAATGGGCACGTGTGATATGGCTGTTGCCTCAACCCCTGATGCCGCTCGAGCTTTCCTTAAAACCCTAGACCTGAATTTCTCCAACCGGCCGCCTAACGCCGGGGCAACCCACTTGGCTTATAATGCTCAGGACATGGTTTTTGCTGATTATGGACCAAGGTGGAAATTGCTAAGAAAGCTAAGCAATCTTCACATGCTTGGTGGCAAGGCCCTAGATGACTGGAGTAAAGTTCGTAGCATCGAGTTAGGCCACATGCTTCGAGCCATGTGTGAGTCTAACCGGAAAAACGAGGCGGTGGTGGTACCAGAAATGTTGACGTACGCTATGGCCAACATGATCGGTCAAGTGATACTCAGCCGTCGAGTTTTCGAGACAAAAGGTTCAGAATCTAAT
>JAVXUL010004240.1:0-12749 GCA_035590515.1 Trichilia minutiflora | reverse complement strand
ATGTATCGATATGTTTGTGCCTTGGTGAGCTTTATTAACACTTTTGACTTTATTTTTCTTACTTGCAAAATGTATACTCTTTCCAATTGACCAAGTGAAACTTATTTATCCATATAATATTAAAATCATCACATAAATATCCATATAAAATTAAAATCATCACTTATATACATAATTTTCACTTGTTATTATTTTGGCATCATAAAAAATTAAGAACATATCAAAAGTTCAATATTCCATTATTCTCAATGTTAAACTTTAATATGCCATCAACTTTATGTTAATATTAAAATTCATTTACTACGCCAATCTCCCCATAAACATATCAATCTCTCATTTTATATTATCATCAAAAATATCTTAGGGCTATCAATCTATACGTATTACTGTTTATTTATAAGTAAATTAATCAAGCGTTATAACTTTTGATAGAGTTATAACTTTTATGAAAAATTATAACTTATGGTTTAAATATATAAAGTTACAACATTTCTGAAAAATACAACCTTTGAACAAAAATAATTAATTAAAATATATGTGTATATTAAATGTTAAATGTTAGGCCTTAAGCCTTGAAAAACACATATATACCAACATTTAATAAATTAGATTTAGCTGAATTTATGACTGTAATGGATTCTAACATGTAAAGAAATTATGTAGGGTTAGCATCTTATGTTCTTGTCATTCTTATTAGGATTAGAAATATTGTATATAATAAAAAATATGACTTTTGTAACCCATAAGTTCATATAAATAAAAAAAGTATTTTTCTTCAATTTCTAACTTGGTATCAAAGCTAAGATACTCTCAAATCATGGTAAGTAGTAGCAATTATGATAGTGAAACATCTCATAATATGAATCCAGCAAAAACACTTATAATAACAAGCAATCCTTTCTTTGTGTTTACAACCCCCATCAAGTTGATGAACCAAAACGTTCTACTCTGAAAATCACAAATCCTTCCCTACATAAGAGCAAATGATTTGGAAGATTTTATAGATGGAATTGAAAAAGTATCGAGAAGGTTGAACATAATGATTAATAAAAACCATAAAATAATTACTTATATAAATCCTAAGTATTAGATTTGGAAGAAGCAGGATCAGACACTAATGGACTGACTACTGACTTCAGTCTTAGAAAAATTCTCGGTTTAATAATTAATTACAAATCTTCATATGAGGTATAGACTACACTCGAATACCAATTCTCAGTCAAATTATAATTCAAACTATGTAACTTAAAGTTAAAGTCCAAAACACTAAGAAGGATAATATGAGTATGTATGACGACTATAGTAAAATAAAAAATCTTATTGATACTTTAAGAATTATAGAGAATGCGGTACTTGACTCGGAACTTATAATGATATTGTTAGAAGGATTATAGAGAAACTATAGCTCTATAATGATAAATATTCAATCTCAAGTTAGAATAACCACCCTTCAAGAAGTTTATGCTTCCTTGCTAAGTTATAAAAGTAGGTCAAAAAAAGCAAGTCTCCAACAATAATATTAATTTACAATCAAGTATCTTAGTTCAATATGCCTCAGCTAGAATCTTTTAGAGAAAGTCTAAAAACTCATAAGGAAGACATATACAATATAATCAGAAAAAAGGTAACTTTCAAGGTTACCAATAAGGTAATCTTAGACCTGCAACAACAAATCAAACCAACCAAACAAGGGGTAGAGGAAAGAACATAAAGGCAAACAAACCAACTTGTCAGCTGTGTAACAAAATAAGCTATGTAGTTGTAGTACAAGTTTAACAGAGAATTCCAACCACCATCACCCTCTAAGAAGTTTGAAAAGAAAAGAGCATATGTAGCTATATCCAACAACTCAGTATAGCAATCTTAATACCTTGACGATGGAGCTACAAATTGCATCACAAATAATCTCAACAACCTGAATTTAGCTACAGAATATTTAAGGGAGGAACAACTTATTATTGATAATATAAGTAGACTAAAATCTCATATATTGGTAACATTGCCCTTGGATTATATAGCTCACAAATTGACTTTATTTTGTACCTTAAGCATATTTGTTTGTTCATAAAATAACAAAGTATCTTGTTAGTGTTTCCAAGTTGATATAAAGACAATAACATTTCTATGTTATTTTATGATAATCATTGCTTAATTAAGGATAAATTACAGGGCAAAATTTTGATGTATAAAATTATTGAAGGAGGACTCTACAAGATGTAAATGCCTTTTTGCTATCAATTTTCTTTTTAATCAAATATTTCACAGTCTAATTTAAGTTTTAAGAAAGAGTTTTCGTTGTCCGAATGTGTGTTGAATTCTATTAAAAAAGTAGGTGATATCTTGTAAACTCTTGTAATATTCCCTATATGAATAAAATATCTACCTTTGATTTGTATAATGCATGTCAGTTAAGAAAGGTTCACAAACTCACATTCAAATTTGAAGACAAATCTAAATCATCTTTAGAGTTTATTCATATTGATATTTGGGAACCAACTACTATACCTTCAAACTAAGGACATCACTATTATATTATATTTGTTAATGACCACACCAACTTCACATGCCTATTTTCTTTGACCAAAATATCAGAAGCTTTAGAAACCTTTTTACTACCTTTAAAAAATAAGTAAAAAAATAAATGACAAGCTGATCAAATCCTTACAAGGTGATATGAGGGATAAGTATAAAAAAATTCAGTCATATCTAAAAAATGAAGGCTTTAAACTCAAATATTTATGACTTCACACAAGTCATCAAAATACAAAGTTGACAGAAAACGTAGATACATAGTAAAAACAGATTTATTACTTCTTTCACAAGCTAAAATGCCTTGTGTACTTAATAAATAAAACCTTAACCTCTACTCAGCATGAAAAGTCACCATCTGATAGTTTTTACAACAAAAAACCATATTTATCTTTGAGTAAAACCTTTGATTTTGAGTGTTATCCTTTCCTTAGAATATATCACAAGCATAAACTTGATTTTAATTTAGAAAAAATACTTGTTGATTAGGTTGAGTCCAATGCATTATATGTGCTTTCACAAGTCAGAAAAAGTGTATATTATTAGACATGTGAGTTTTAGTGAAAATGAATTTCCTTTTGAAAATAATGAAAGCTTTTTTACCAAACAATTTACTTTTAATAGTGAAAAAAAAAACTCACTAAACCAATTCTTGAAAATTATCTTTCCATAGAATTCTAAAAACATAGATAAATCAGCAGCTTATGTTCCTTCATCAATCTCCTCGTCATCAGGTAATGTCATTCAACTCTTTGATAATTAGTAAAATGATCCATATAACTTTAGTTTTGAGTACTTGCATATAAACAAATCAAAAACATTGAGCAATACACTTGAAAATGAAACAAATACATTACCTCATCTAGAAATTACTCCTTGCAATCACATCGATTCCCCCAACACAGTACCAAAGGTCACTTATAAACCATAAAATACAAACAACATTCATCCTATGGTCACAAGAGCCAAAGTTGGCATCTTCAAACCAAAAGCTTATATTGTCGGTAAAACACATATCATACCAAAAACCATAAAGTAGCTTTGTAAGACTCAAGGTGGAAACAAGCTATACAAAAAGAGTATAATGACTTAAAAACAAATAGAACCTAGACATTGGTACCTTTTAATCCAAGCTTGAAATTGGTTAAAAATAAATAGATAGACAAAATCAAAGAAAATACTGATGGAAGTATGGCTAGATACAAGACAAAGCTTGTGGCAAAAGGGTTCTTAAGAATATATTTTAATGAGACCTTCAATCCAGTGATTAAGACAACCATAATTAGAGCTATACTCAACCTAACAACAATCAAACAATGAAAAATAAGACAAATTGATATGAACAATGCATTCCTCAATCGTAATTTGATAGAGATAGTATATATGCCATAACCTCAAAGATTATTGATGCAACCAGGCCAAACCACATATGCAAGCTTAAGAAAGCATTGTATGATCTCAAACTTAAGATAGTTCTAGAATAGTGGGGATTCAAAAGTTTAAAATTAAACTCTTCACTATTTTATAAGTGCTACAAAGGTAAGATACTATTGTTTCTTGTATATGTAGATGATATAATAATCATAAGGAGTAACAAACACCATAAGAGGAAATCATTCAATTCCTGGACAAGACTTTTACACTCAAAGACTTGGATCAATTATATATATTCCAAAGTGTAGAAGCTATCAGAACAAAAAATACATTGTTCCTAAATCAAGCTAAATACATACTTGACATCCTAGATAGACTCAATATGGGAAAATACAAGGGAGTAAGTAAACCAATATGTACGTGCAACCCTAAATTATCAATCAAAATGTCATACTATACAAAAGCATAATAGGTTGCCTACAATATGCAATTATCATAAGACCAGACATGTCCTATACAGTGAATCGATTGAGTTGATTAATGACTTTGCCCAGAGAAGAACATTGGATGGCATGTAAATGAATACTGAGGTATTTGAAGGAAACAATTTATTGTTCAAAGCTTAACAAAAGTACGAACCTAGATGTTATTGCCTTCACAGATGCTAATTGAGGTTGTGCTATTGATGACAGAAGATCTATGAGTGCCTATTATGTATACTTTAATAGGAATTTGATCTCGTCAATAAAGTGTAGAGGCAAAGTATTGAACCTTAGCTCTAACATGCATGGAACTTATATGGATTACATCTATACTAAAAGAGTTAGAAATTGAACATATAGAACGACCCATCATATGGTTAAACAGCATCAGTGTAACTACAATAGCATCCAATCTTGTGCAACATGCAAGAATAAAGCATATGAAGATTGAGATTCATTTTGTCAGGGAGAAGGTAGAATTTAGAGAAATATAGGTTAGATTTATTCCCAGTAGATATCATGTGGCTGATTGCTTCACACAAGCACTTCTTTACAATAAAATTACAGAGTTTAGAAATAGATTAAAAATTCTTTCTAGAGTCTTCAATTCGGGGGAGAATGTTGAAGATGACAAATTTGAAACTCTTGACTCAATTAATAAGATGGATTTAGGTTGTAAAGCAAATTTAGGCATCATATTTGATGGGCCACTTAATGCAGTTTAACGCAACACCCAGACGGCTTAGACAAAAGTCTAATCAAACTCAATGTCTATTATAGCCAAACATCAAATTTCACTGTTCAATCATCTTCAACCTACAAAAACTTGTAAATTAAACATGTTTTTAATGATTTTAATACATTAGATTCAGTTGAATTTAGGATTATAACGGACTCTGACACGTAAAGAAATTGTATAGGGTTGAGATCTTATGTCTTTGTCATTCTTATCAAGATTGGAAAGATTGCATATAATAAAAAATGAGACCTTTGTAGCCCATGGGTTTTTATAAATAAAAACAGAATTTTTTCTTTAATTTTCAACTTTTTAATGAGTTGTAATCCAGCTTGGCTTTGTGCAATGGACCTATTTTGTAATCTGGGATCGTGAATAGGCTTAAGAAAGGCTTACTTCCAGCATCCCCCTTAAGCTAAAGGTTCTATTGCTTGAAATATTGCAAACTGATTATATGATAAAGATTTTATAAAACATTCTGCAATTTGTTGTTTAGAGGGAATATACCTGATTTTCAGTTTGTCAGCTAAGACTTTATCTTTCACAAAATGCAAATTTATTTCAGTATATTTGGTTCTGAAATAAAGTATTGGCTTGGATGCAATTGCAGCGGCATTTGAATACTCCAAATGATTGGTCTTGAGGAAGGTTTAATGTTATTCTCTTAAAGAACAAAGATTATCCATGTCAGTTTTGCAGAAGCTAAAGCCAAAGCTCTCTATTCAGATTCAGCACTAGCTCTTGCCATCACAATTTGCTTCTTTAAGCTATGAAAAATTAAGTTATTACCAAGGTAAGTGCAAATAGAACTTTTGTGATCCAAGTCACTTCCCCAATCTGCATCTATATAAGCAACCAAATCCAAGTTGATGTTTTTATGGAATTCAAGATCGAAGTTTATGGTTTCTTAAATTTACGTTAGTATGCATTTACAAATACTCCAAGGATCTTCTATTGGAGAATCCATGTACTGGCTCAATTTGTTTACAACATAACAAATATCTTGTCATGTTATGGTTGCATATTAAAGGCAACTAATAATATTTTTGTGTAGTGCTGCGTCAAAAAGGACTATACCTTTGTTTTTTTGAAAGTTTGGGACTTGATTTCATAGGAGAGTTAATACCTTTCCAAAAAGCCATATTTACTCTTTGTAGACTATTATGAATGTATCTGGTCTGAGAGAGGAATAGAAATGTTTCTAACCTGAAAGCTTCAAAACCAAGAAAAAAGGTAAATGACCAAGGTCTTAAGTGAAAAGGTTGAGTTGAGACTTTTTATGCTATGTCAATGAGAAATGAGCAACTCCTGTCACTACTATATCATCTACGTAAAATAAAACTAGAATCAAATCATAATTTACTTTTTTGATAAATAAGAAGCTGTTTGATCTAGAACACTTGAACTCTTAAGACTCTAAGGCTGTTTTGAGCTTGTTTAAAGCTCTATAAACTTTTCATAGCTCGCAAACATGTGCTGACCTAGAATGATCGACAAAACCTTCAAGCTAGCTCATGTATATAATGTGTTCCAATTCACCATTAAGGAATCCATTGTTCACATTAATTTGTCTCATCTTTCATTATTTTGAAACAGCAAGAGATAACACAATTCTGGTTATTATAGCCTTGATTACTAGACTAAAAGTCTCATAAAGATTCAAGCCTGGTATTTGATGAAAACCTTTAGCCACCAACCTAATGTTTAGCATAACAAAAGAGTAATCCAGGTGTTCTTTGACCTTTTTCAATCAATTTGTACTCACGATTATAGGGCACCAAGGTCCAGGTTTCATTTTTAACAAGGCCATCAAAAAATTCATTCTACATTGCCTGTTTTCAACCTGTCTTTTAGAATTGCTTGTGTGTTTCTTGGTTTAGTTTAAAAATGCTAACTTTGGCTCTTGTGACCATAGGGTTGGTTGATGTAGGTTTAGGTTGATTATTATGATTTGTAGTTTGTGGTACTGTGTTGTGGGGTGAGTTTACATTTGTAGTTTCAAGATGATATTGATTCTGAAAATCAAAAGTTTATTTAGGGTCTATGCTCAAGTTTTTAACCGAAGATGATTCCCTCGCTTATGAATAACCATGTGTTGTTGCAAGACAGGAGTTAAACTTTTACGCAAGGAATTTCTGAGGGAGTTTTAAAATCTGTTGCAGCATTATTGCTTGTAACAGGACTTTGAAAAGAAAAAGGCAGAAACTGACTCATGAGATTTTCATTTTCAGGAATGAATTTTGATCATTGGGAAAGAAAACTATCATCGTACCGAAAAGAAAAATTATTTTAATTAAATTTAACATGTCTGGTTATATATATTCTTCCTGAAGGAATGTAGACAAAGGAAACCCTTTTGCTGAGAACTAAACCCTAACAGAACACATCTAGCAGCATGCAAATCAAACTTACGTTTATTATAGGGTCTTAGAAAGGGGTAAAGTTCACATCCAAAGACTTTAATCAAGGACAAGTTTGACTTTGAATTAAAAAAATATGCATAGATTGTTTATTCTTAAGCGTAGAAGTGAAGGTTTGGTTTATAAGAAAGAATGAATTGCAAAAAGCTTCAGACAAAAAATTCAATGTCATTTAGGCTTGTGCTAACAGAGATTAGCCACATTGTGTCTGTGCTTTCTCTTTGCTTTGCCATTCTGATGGCTTGTATATAGACATGAAAATATTTGCTTTATCCCTTCACGTTTGACTCCTTTCGTTCTGGGCTTGATAGAGGGTTACTTCCAACATGACAAAAGTATATTTACAACAAGATCCATCATGTGAATTCTAAAGTCAAAAAATCTAAAAGTCCAACAAAATAGTCCAAAAGGCCAAGATTATAAAAACAAGGATAAAGATTTATTAAAAATAAAAATTACCTCTATGTTTAATCTTATCGTTAAGTAAAAGTTCAATAATAGCATTTAAAGATAACATAGCTCAAGACAACCAAGTGTTATTGCTATTAATTTAAGGAAATTTAGTTCATTCTATTAGATATTATAATCTAAATTTGAGCTAATTTTCATAAGAATAAGAACCAATTAAGCAAAAATTACACGGGAAAAAATAGTTCAACATATTCATAAGAATTCCAAAAGTAAAACCAACCAACTCCAACCCATCAAACAATCGTGTAAATATATTCATTGAAGCGAAATTTTGTCTTCAAAGTCACTTTATTAATAACGTACGCATATGGCATAAGCATTACTTTGTAAACCAAATTCAGGGTTGCCAATATCCTTTGCTAACTCCGAGAATTAAAACATATTCCTTTGTGTAGGTAAGTTGTTTACAGGCAGCCTTCCTTTTTCAAAGATGAGATACAACAATACATCATCTTTAATATATATATAAATGGCATCGATGCAAAACTATAACTTTGTGGGGTGTTCTTAAAATTTAAGAGACAAATAACTCAATGACAGTAACTTAATTTTTATTTCTCTATTCGCTCATTCCCTTCGCTTGGACGTCATCTTAGATGGGGAAGGACAGTATGTAGAGGCATAATTTTAATATTACTGACAACAAAAACGATGGTCTTTCAAGTGTCCTGGCGTATAACAAAATACAAAATACAAGAGTGAAGTTTATTTAACCGAAAGCAAAAGTTATAGACTTTCAGTACTGGTGAATATTAGGAGTGAAGTGAATTGATATTAACGTAACTTTTAGAAATTTACGTATTAAGATAATTGTATAATTTTTCATTGGCTAAATAATTAATAATTTTTTGTTAAAAATTTTACTTATAAAACCTCTCATAGCATAAAATCAACTTCAAAAATTGTATTTGAAAACTATATGAAATTAATTTTGATATAATTTCAAATTAATATTATGTTAATTTTTTTGTTAAAGTGTTAAAACCTTTTCTTCTAGTAACCGATTTTGATTTGATGTGCTAGAATGAAACACCCCATGAAACATGTCATCTTTTTTTTTTTTTTAAATGCTCAGGTCAGGTCCAATTTAGCTAATCATAAAGCTCATTAAAAATGAGGCTCAGGTCCAATTTAGCTAATCATAAAGTTCGTTAAAAATGACCCAAAGCCAATTGAAAATTTAATGCACTAGAAAAGACCAGCTAAATTTTTATTAGTGTCAATACGGCGACAACAATACACGAATATTATTAAAACTATTGAAAAAGTCTTAAACGTTGCTTAATACTTGAAAGAAAAACTAAGCATTACTTTACCTTGCGAATTCAACACAAATATAATGACTATTTATCCAACAATATATTTATATTAAAAAAAATTAAAATATTTCAGTATGGTACCACCACTATGATTGTTCATCTTTAGTCTTAAAAGAGATCAATTTTGCTTTAAAGACAATTATAAAGATATAATTGGTTAAGAAGTATCATACTTAATGCAATTAGCATTATATCATATTTAGCACAATGTATTATTTTTTTTCAAAAGGAGAATACAATGTATTAGGTTGAACATTTATATATATATATTAGAATCGGTGCCTTTCATCTGTTTTATATTGACTAATTAAATTTATTACTCTTCTCCTTAAATTACAAATAAGAGGGGTACGCTGGGTTTTAAATAGAGTGAAATAATTGAGAGTATTTGAGTTTTGGGTCTTTTATAAAATTAGGCCTATAAGTCATTAGGGTTCTTGAAATTAATTCGGGCCCTTTCAGTTTAAAATTTTATGCTCTCTTTTATCTGTAAGTTTAGGAGTACTCCCCTAAATTTTGTATTCTCCTATTTTGAAGATAGTAAAATATTTTACTCGCCTTCGCCCATGGAAGTAGGTCACATGGACCGAACCACGTAAATATATTGACTAATTAAATTTATTACTCTTCTCCTTAAATTACAAATAAGAGGGGTATGCTGGGTTTTAAATAGAGTGAAATAATTGAGAGTATTTGGGTTTTGGGTCTTTTATAAAATTAAGCCTATAAGTCATTGGGGTTCTTGAAATTAATTCGGGCCTTTTCAGTTTAAAATTTTATGCTCTCTTTTATCTGTAAGTTTAGGAGCACTCCCCTAAATTTTGTATTCTCCTGTTTTGAAGATAGTAAAATATTTTACTCGCCTTCGCCCATAGAAGTAGATCACATTGACCAAACCACGTAAAATATTAGTGTCTTATTATTTTTGTTTTGTTATTTGTTATTTAAAATCTCTTTTGTTAATTTTCTGGGAATATTTTTTCAACAAATTGGTATCAGAACCTCTTTCGAGATTTTGGCAATGATGATGATAACAAAGACCCATATTAAAAAGTTTGATCGGAGTGTCAACTTTAGAATGTGGTAGCTCAAGATGGAGGCCATCCTAATTCAAGATAGAGTTGAGTTAGCTCTTCAAGGAAAAGAGAATAAGCTTGAGAATTTGAGCGATGAAGATTTTTCTGCTATGGATAAAAAGGCGAGATCGTGTATTATCTTAAATTTCTCTGATGAAGTTCTTCGGGAAGTCGCCACTGAGACAACTGCAAGAGGTATGTGGGAGAAGTTGAAAGCTTTGTATATGAAAAAATCAGTGGAGAATCGACTTTATTTGAAGCAATCCTTGTATATACTTCGGATGATAGAAGATACATCTATACTCTTACATCTTGATAAATTTGATTCCATTGTTATGGATTTTATGAATATAGATGTTAAAATAGATGATGAAGATCGGACCCTATTATTATTATATTCTCTTCCTCAATCTTTTAAGTATTTTTGTGATACTATGATTTTTAGGAAGGATACAATCTCATATCGAAAAATTAAATCTCCTTTGAAATCTAAGGAATAGATTGATAGGGATATAACTGAGAAAAGTAGCGAAAGTCAGGCAGAAGGCTTAATTGCTAGGGGCAGATCAGAGAAGAGAGACTCCGAAAATAAAAAAATCTAATGCTAGATCTAAATCCAGACATAAGAATTTAAAGTATAATTATTGTCAAAAAAATGGGGCACATTAAGTCTGAATGTTTTAAGTTAAATAATAAAGAAAAGAATAAGAAGAAAACTGTTCAGAAAAATAATGAAACCGCTGAAGCTAGTATTGCAGCAGATGAGAGTAGTTAAAATATTTTATTTGTAACTAATGATAGAATAAGGTCTAAAGATGAATGTATTTTAGATTCGGGTTGTTCTTATCACATGTGTCCTAATAAGGATTTATTCTCCACTTATAAGTCTTGTAATGGTGAAATTATTTTAATGGGTAATGATACAGCTTGTAATGTTATAGGTAATTAAGGGTACAATCCGAATTAAAATGTATGATGGTATTGTGAAAACTCTCACTAATATTAAACATGTTCCTGATTTAAAAAAAAATCTCATCTCTTTGAGAACCCTCTAGGCACTTGGGTGTAAGTATTCAGTTAAAGGTGGAGTTTTGAAAGTTAGTAAAAGTGCTCTTGTGATTATGAAAGCTTATAGGTCTGGTAGTTTGTATATTTTGCAGAGATCTTCAGTTATAGGTTCTGTTGCAATCTCTACATCATTTTTATCTGGTTTTGACATTACCAAATTATGACACATGCGATTAGGCCATATGAGTGAGAAAAGCTTAGCCATATTAAGTAAAAGAGGTTTTCTTTGTGCACAAAGTATTGGGCCAATAGAGTTGTGTGAGCATTGTATTTTTGAAAAGCAAAAAAGAGTTAGCTTCAATTCACCAGCAATTCACCAGACAAAATGTACTTTGGATTATATTCATTCGATCTTTGGGGACCTTCACATATTCCATCCAAGGGGGGTGCCAGATATATGTTGACTTTCATTGATAATTATTCAAGGAAAGTTTGGGTTTATTTTTTAAAGTAGAAAAATAATGTTTTCTTGACGTTCAAGCAATGAAAAGTTATGATTGAGGAACAAACAGGAAGATAGATCAAGCGGCTTAGAACAGATAATGGCTTGGAATTTTGTGCAAGTGAATTCAATGAATTTTGCAGACATGAAAGAATTGTTCAACACTACACAGTTAGGATGACGCCTCAATAGAATGGTGTGGCAGAGCGGATGAACAGACCTCTTTGAGAAAGAGCTCACTGTATGATCTCTAATGTAGGTTTGACAAAAGTTTTTGCACAGAGGCGATCTTTACTGCTTGCTATATTATCAATCGTGCTCCTTCTACAGCTATTAATTATAAAACTCTTGAAGAAGTTTGGTCAGGTACTCTTGCAAATTACCCTGCTTTAAAAATTTTTGGGTGTCCAGCATACATGCATGTAAATGAAGGGAAATTGGAACCTCGAGCTAGAAAGTGTATTTTTCTTGGGTATCCTTCTGGAGTAAAAAGATACATATTATGGTGTCTAGATCCTAAATCCCCAAAATTTGTAATTAGCAGAGATGTTACATTTGATGAGTTGTCTATATTGTCCTCAGAAAATAAGTGTTCTGATTGTGATTTAAGTAAGAATGATAATATGTAGAAGTAGGTGGAGATAGAGATCGACAGTTCTATTCCTTCTCAGTCAAGTTCCTCTACAACTTAGTTAGAGCCAGCAGAGACACGTGAATTTCCAGAAGATAATCCAAAGGAGGAGCAATATTCTATAGCCAGAGACAGATAAAGGAGGGAGATTCGACCACCATCGAGATATGCAGATATGGTCGCATATACTTTGACAATTGT
>JAVXUL010004229.1:0-12749 GCA_035590515.1 Trichilia minutiflora | reverse complement strand
AACACCATAATCTTATTCAAGATATATTCATCATGTTCTATACCCTCTCGTGCACAATCTAACCACGAAGGCATGCACGAATACTTTTGAGGGATTTACTATTATGCCCAAAATGATAAGGGACGGGTTTCACATAGGAAGCTTTGGGTTCACATTTTACAGTCAAAAGATCAGGTGTTCACTAAGTTCAAAGAATGGAAGCTGCTAATTGAGAATCAAACAGGTTTGAAGTTGAAAAACTTAAAGACAGATAATGGAATAGAATTCTGCAATAACAAGTTTAATGACTGGTGCAAACAGCAGGGAATTACAAGGCACAAAACTATCACTTACACCCCACAGCAGAATGGATTGGCAGAGAGGATGAATAGGACCATAATGGATCGAGTAAGATGCATGTTAATACAATCAAACCTGCTAAAAACTTTGTGGGGAAACTGTAAACACAACAGCTTATGTTATTAATAAAAGTCCATCAACTGCACTGAAATTAAAGACTCTAGAAGAGGTGTGGTTTAGAAAACCTCTAGATCTTGGCAACCTGAAAATATTTGGATGTCAAGCCTATGTACATGTAAAAAAAGGCAAATTGGATCAGAAGACTGTGAAGGGAAGGTTCATTGGTTATCCAACAGATGTCAAAGGATACAAATTATAGTGCAAGGAAGGTAATCAAGTAAGGTGCATCATTAGTATAGATGTCATTTTTCATGAAGATTCAATAATGAATGAGCATTTTCAATCTTCTGCAACATCATCCAGAAACTCACCTAATGAACAAAAGGTTGAGTTTAAGGTAGAACAGTCTGGTAGTTATGAACCAGAGTTGACAGAAGCAAAAGAGAGATCAGAAACTCATGACAACCTTCAAGAATATCAGTTAGCAAGAGATAAAGAAAGAAGGAAAGTGAGACCACCAGCAAGATATGCTTATACTGATCTGATCTCGTATGCTTTGATTATGGCAAAAACTTTGAATACAGATGTATCAAAAACCTTTCAAGAAGCCACATCTAGTGAGAAAAAAGGCATTAGATGAATGCTATGAAAGAAGAGATGGCTTCACTTAAAAAGAATCAGACTTGGACTTTAGTTCATATACTAGAAAAAAGGAAGATCATTAGTTCTAAATGGATTTACAGAATTAAAGAAGGCATAAGCAAGAATGATCCTTCAAGGTTTAAAGCAAGGCTGATAGCTAAAGGATTTACACAAAAGGAAGGTGTAGATTATAATGAGGTCTTCTCTCCTGTAGTTAAACACACATCCATAAGAATCCTTCTTGCAATGGTTGCTGTTTTTAATCTAGAATTAGATCAAATGGATATAAGAACAATATTACATACACAAAAAAAAAATAAAAAAGTCCTAAAAGTGCCTAATGTCTCTATTATATTCTACAAAACAGTTATCAAACTTATTACATATACAAAAAATAAATAAATAAATAAAAGGAATGACCATACTTATGAAAAGGATCCTCGTAACTTATAAATCACCTACTAAAAAAATAATGAACTTAAATATCCTAAAAAATATAATTCTTACTTTATGGATATTTTCTTTTAAAAATATTTCCTTATTTCTTAAAAATCAATGCATGTTCAACTTGATGCCAGCGCACTTAACTTCTAAGAGAACGCATAGGATGTGTTTGGTAGATTGCACTGCACTGGTCAAAACTGTAACGCTTGTGTAAATTTAATTTGTATCATGTTTGTTGCAATTTTAAGATATTATTTTACTGTATAAAATATCTATAAAATACAGTACATATCTGAAAAACAAAATCCGTCAAGGAGTGTTGGGTTATTTTGGTATTGAATTAGTAGTGATCGATTAAATTTAGAATAAATGATATATGATTTAATCGTATATTTTGAATTTAATTTTAGTTAATAATTTAAATAAGATATTTAAATAATAATATATTCAATTAATATCTCTATGAAGATTAATCAACAAGATCTGTCGATTAAAACGAAGTCTAAATATTTTGAATTATAAAAAAAATGCATTTATTTTATAAATAAAATTTTATAATTATTTGTATTACTATTTATTAAAATTATTATTATTATTATGTTAAAAATTTAGTTATTGCATTTTACTATCATCTTTCAATTTTTCATTGACAACGCCCGCCGGCCGTCGTCCATACCGCCAGTTGCTGGTAAACCACTTTTGTTAAGACTACCGAAAGTACTCTCTTTATGTTCTATACATCTGTATAAAAAAATTTTAATAGAAAATCACCATTTTTAGGTAAATTACGGTCAAAATTTTGAGGGCCAGAACTTGAATCTCCGATTTATGATGATCAGATCATCTAACAGTTACGGTGATCGTGCAGTTACGGTCAAAATGTATGATGGCTGACGGTGGCTAAAAGCAGTGGATGATGGTTGATGTGACCAACGTAATCGAAAATAATACTTACAAATTAGTAAAATATTTAATGAGAATAATATTTAATAATTATCAAAAAAATAAAATAATATTTAATAATTTTATATACTATACTACATTACAGTCAAGTACAATCATATAATATAAAAGCGTTGATACACGAGTAGATTCGCCACACAAATTATAATCTAATTGGATTATATTTGAATGTGTTTTGATTGGATTTGTTGATTAATACAAATCTATTCATTTATTAACAAAACTACCCTTGTCGAAGTCTACAAATAGAGAGCTGTTGTCGTCGTAGATTGGATGCAGAAAAATAATATGAATTAAAATATAGAAAGCTCTCCCCTGATTATTGAAAACTCCATTCTCTCTCCCAGTGTCTCGACTTCAATCCATTTCATCTCATTTACAAACTATTTTGATTAATTTCATTTATATCCTTCTTTTCTATTTTATTACACCTTGAGCCACTAGTTTTCAACAATTTTGTGATTTTTTTCATTTGTTAAAAAGAAAAGCCCAATGGATCACACCATCGTGATCTAATTGCTAAAAATGAGGTGACCTATCATTTTCATTTGCAAATCGACCCTTTCGAATATTCATAATTTATATGAAATTAAAATTGTTTATTTAATATAAACTTGTTTTAATTAAATCTTAAATGATTATTGACATATATATATATAATCAAAGATTAATTTTTTTATATTACTTATTAATTAATACTTATTCGAATAAAAATTTAGATTAAAAATTTTTTATTTATATATTATTCTTGTCAACTTAACATACTTTATGGATCTATAATTCTCACAATGATCTTGCACGGAATCAACCAATAAAACTTTAGGCACCAAATCGATACAATCCATATGGAGTTAATTATCCCACATGTTCCACTACTATACGACGCAAAATTGATTTTAAAAATTGCAGCATCACATTTGTTTCACGATATATAGATAAGAGTACCTCAAAAATTTCAACCCCAATAAAGGCAAGAAGGAAACAAATTTCCTAAAATGGCACAACATATTTTTCATAAATTTGACCGTCATCAGTAGTGTCATATAATATATGTTGTGTTATTCTCGTTTCACGAAAAAAAAAAAACAATTAACAAATTGCTGACTTGTTGCTTTGTATAAATAAATAAATACAACCGTTCATGTGTACACATAACATTTACACCTGGAGAATTGTCCCAACATTAATGCAGTATTATTGAACTCTTAAGTCAACCCCAAATTCCAAAAGTAACGTACACCTAATTATGCTTGTTTAAAGGGACATTTGCCCTAATTTTTTAGGCCAGATTGTCCCCCATGTGGCGCCTTCTAAAGAATGAGCTGGATATATTTATATATTGTACAAAGCTTTAAGCTGGGTTAACTAAGTTTAATTAATCAAGTAACAAAAGGTGCTCTATGCGGAATACCCTTTCTTCTCCGAGAATTCGAATGAGTTGGAGGAGGCGTGCTTCTGTACATTTCTTGTTGTCTTCCTTCACGCAATTCTTCTTCATCCTTAGTTGCCAATCTTCTAGTCATTCCTTCTCTTGCTTCCGAAAATTCTTCTTCCTCATTCTTGCTGCTCAATATAAAACTCGAATCTCCATTTTTCACAATTCTTGCAAGCTAATTAATTTTTAAAAAAAGTTCCCCAATTAATTATCAACCCCCATTGTTAACCGAACGAAAAGGGGAAATAGGAAAAGAAAAAGAAAAGGACAAAAAATGTTATCTTTTGAGTGAAACATTTTAATGAGAGTATTTGATACAATTTTTTAATATATCAAAAGCTAAGAATTATCATCAATTTTTTAATATACACGCATTTTTGCTATATATCCTAAATAAACATTACAAAATAAATGTCATTTTTCATATACCACAAAAAATAATGACTGAATACAATTTAATGGTCTTAATCAGAATATTGGCACCGACACTAACAATGTGATGAAAATTTGCTAATAAAAATAAAAGAATTAATTAATGTAAGAAGAATGAGAAAGAGACTAACCGACTAACCTTACATCCCAATGAACAGAAACGGAAAGGGTCTAACAGACTTCTCCCACATATTTCACAGAGATGAGAGACTCCTTTGCCGGCCGGACCTTTTGGCTGAGGTCTCTCATTTAGAAAAAGAACTCTAGCACTGTTTATCACATATGTTTGCACTTCACTTATGTCCAATACATTTTGAATCTCAGCTACTCTTACAACATCATGATACGATGACCGTCTGATCTGCAAACATCATTTAAGATGATCAATAATTCACTTCTGCAGACCCATATATCCTATTGGAGAGAAAGAAGAAGAATCAAATTGAATGAATTACATAAATGTATACCCACTTGAATTACAGGATGATCCTTGTGCCGAGATGATCGGCAATAGAAGCAAAATGCATCATTCATGCAATCAAGGCAATACATATTGCATTCATTTCGAGGTGAATCTTTGTGCCTGGGGCAAATGGTGAAGAATGCGGTAGATAATAAAGATTCCAACCATGCCGGCACCAACATTTGTCACTGTTTGGACACCAAGAAAATTAAAACAAGTTAATTATACAAGTCAACGAGCCGATGAATAATGCGCAATGCTATAATATATGAAGTATATATATAATTAAATCTTACATTACCATAAAACAAATGAAGATGATACGAAATACTGCAATAATATAGGAAGGAAGCTTTTTAGAGAGAGAGAAAGAAAAAGAAGAACAGAGGAAGATTGGGATTAAAGAAGCTGAAAATACAGTAAGTATATAAGATTCATCAACAAAAAAAATGAAAGGAGATTAACTGAAGGACACGAAGAAGACATAAAGAATGTGCTAAAACAATATCGTGATGGGAGGGTGTGTAACGGTTGGGATGAGGAAATGGTAGGTTAAAGTCCCTTTAGGACCGCTGGATTGGGAAAGAGAACAATAAAAAGCGAGGTGTGTTTGGAGCTTACGCAATACTTTAATTTTGGGTTCTTCCTTGCGTCTCTTGGTAAGAAGCTTCACAAAGTCGGCAAATTAGGTTACGTTTTAGCTGCTTAGGCTTCTACAATAAGTTTAAACCATTCTATATATGTCATAAATCAATAAAAAAAACTAATTAAAGATATACCCACGTGGAACAACTCCACCTGGCGAAACTAACTAAGACAACTTAATTAATTATATTACTCTAGGATAGGAATTAATATTTATTGCATATTTTTCTTTTAAATCCTCTGCCAAGTTGGGAACTTAAAAGGTTTTCTTTATTATTAATATATCGATAAATAAAATTAAGGTGGAATTTACATATTTTAATTAAATCATTAAAAAAATAAAGTAATTAAGCAAACTAGAATTAGAAATAACCGGTTGTTGTTTACGCTTAAATTATTGGATAATCATATTTTACTTTTAAGGGTAATAACATTTTTTAAAAGAGGATTAAAATATTTGTTGACACTAAAAATGTTGGTTAGGTATTTATACTAACATACACACCAAAATTTTGATTAACATACACAATTTTTACACAAGTGAGCCATACATCTAATCCATTTCCATTACAACCTAAAGAAAAAGAAAAAATGATCATTTTACTTATGACTATCTCTACTATTTATAGGCATAAGAAGAGAAAGATTTTCAACTACCTTTCCACATGTCACGCTCTCATTAATGGGCTATTCCAAAATATTTTGCTTTGTCTTTATCGAAATCGTACATGGTCCTATCTATTGGTGGCTCAAGAATGCCCCGTTAATAACTATTTCTAACCCATGTAAAGTCATTATGACTTTATATCATACTCAGTGAATATGAACAAGTTTTACCGATTGAATACACTAAGGTTTATATGGTATTTTACGGATAATGTGACGCAACACGTCACGCATAAGCAGGGGTTGATAATATGTGTCATTATCAAGCCTTATCTATACATGTTGAGCCGATCATAGGTTATAGAGGTGGACCACACACATCGCAGTGGTCATGCTTTCCTCTAGCTTTATGGTGTGCTTTGTAATATTGGCAAGTAGATCATAGTAAGTCAAAATGGATACAATCGATGGTGGTTGTGTTCTTCGATTATTCTTGAGGTGTCTGCCTCACCTACAAAGTGGCCAATTCGCAGTGGCTGTGTTTATTTTATATAGAGGTGTACGAGTCGTTGCACTACCTTTTTCTATATAAATTATTATAAAAATTTTTAATTATTAAATTAATACACTTTCAATTGATTAAGATTAAATTCTTCATGTGAGATACAATCTCAACCATTAAAAAAAAATTAATTCAATAATTAAAAAATCATGTAAAAAATTAAAAACTTTTGATCTTATACATACATATAATAAAATTAGAGTGAATAACTATTCTCTCTTACTTTTTATCTTAATATCTACAAATCCTCCAAATTTTCTAAAACAAAATATATTTAATAACTCTTATAATATAAATTTAATTGAACAAATTATTGAAAATCGTTGATACTATCGTGAGGATAGTGATTATAAATAAAAATGTTTCAAATCCAAAGGTAGAATATAAAATTAAGACTTAATTCTATAAGTTCCTCTCTCTAAAAATTCAAACCTCTCTACATTTTTCTTTATTAATGCAATTTCATGCATTTTCATTATTTTCTTATTATTTTTTTATTGTCTTTACTTGTCTATTTATAGTCAAAATAAATGAATGAATTACTGTAATTGTTCATTGAATAATTGCATTATTTTTCAAATGGTGTCTTTTTATCATTAGATGTGTTGTGTCACCAAATAGCACAATCCTACTTGTGACCTCACTTTGATCATATCCTTTCAATCTCTCACTTGATTAAAATGATCAGGTTTACTTTCGATAATTGAATATCCTTTACACACAATTAATCATCATTGTCTTTCTATAATTAAACTACAAAAATTATGGTATACAGATTTTACTAAAGTAAAATGATGTCAAAACTGAAATTCAAAAAAAATCCTTTTCATATTTAGTTTTTATCGCAACTTACACACATTAAGCATCTAGTGTTATATAAATTTATCTTGATATCTTATATAAAATTTTACATTCAAGATAATCTATTATAACCCTTGTTAACCTCGCTATAATGTTCTATATCTTTTCATTGATCAATATTCATAATAAATCAGATAGAGTTGTATCATTATTTTCTCAGGCGTAAATGATACATTCTCACATGTTAACTATATATTTAGATGATTTCTAAACTCATATTAATTACATATTCTCTCTACATTTCTCCAGAGATAATCTCTTGATCATAGAATTGGCTACCATCCTTTCCGAGAGGACCTAGTCAACTTTAATTCCACCCTTCTTTTAGAGTTTTTTCTTTCACTTTTAATTACATATATGATAAACTTATTATCACATAATATATCTATATATACTTTAGATAAATCTAATTGCAAATTATCAACATACATTTTAGTTCATACAACTGTATTATCTACTATACTACCTATACAGCTAATCTATCCGCTATACTACCTGAGATATATTCTGTCTCTATGATAGATTTTACAACACAGTCTTATTTTTTTCTTAACCAAAAAACTATTGTTCTACCATAAAACATATTGTCACTTGTTAATCCTACAAAATTTGCATTACAATATCCAACAAGTTTTAAATAATATAAATCAAAGCAAAGTTTCATACATTTGGTTCTTTTAAATATCTAATGATCCTTTTAATTGCTTGTCAATGTTTTCTTTCTAGATTTGATTGATATTTATTTACTACTCTCATTGCATCGATATGTCTAACCTCGTACAAGTCATTGCATATATTGGATTTTCAATAGCCTGTGCATAAAATACTCTTTACATTTCTTTTAGTTTGATTTTATTTTAAGAATAAAAATCTTTACTCAAAATAGTTGATTTACACGTAGATGTAGTAACCGATTTATAATACTCTATGTTAAACTGTTTATATATTTTCTCTAGATAATTTTTTTTATTTAGATATAGTATCTTTGATTTTTATCTTTAGTGATATTAATCCTCAGAACGTAAGATGCTTCACCTATATCTTTCATATCAAATTTTGTATCAAGCTATTACTAGCCAATAAAAATCATCCATATACAATACGAGTATAGATATTTTATTTTGATATTTTTAACTATAACATAATTATCTAATGGATTTATTTTGTAACCTAAATCCAGAATTACTTGATGAAATTTTAAAAATCATTATCTAGATGATTACTTAAATCCATATAATGACTTCTCTAATTTATAGACTTTATCTTTATATCCTTTAACTAAAACAATCTCTGGTTATAATATACAAATCTCTTCTTTCGTTCACTATTAAAAATACACAGTCTTCACATCCAACTGATTACTATTTATACTTTTAACTATACTAGTTCAAGTACAACATTTCAACTATGACTCAACTCATATTTGAGCCTCTGCCATGAGACAATTACTATCATACATTGATTAACTGTCATTTGACCTCACACCTGAGCCTCCGTCACAATTGCGCCATACCTTGATTGACTATAACTTAATATCACACCTAAACCTCCGTGACTAAACAATTATTATGATAATTCGAATGGATGTGAATTTAATAACTGATAAATAAGTATTTATAAAATATATTTTAAACATATCTATCTAGACTTTTATCAGTCTTTAATTTTGTTATACGTATTTACATTTAATGGGCTTTTTTTCTTTAGGTAAATCAACTAATTCCCAAACTTAATTTTTCTTAATAGATTGCAGTTCATCTTCTATAACTAATAATCATATTTTAGAATTAAACTGTCTCATAGCATCACTATAAGTTTTGGGATTATTACTTAGTTGATTTTCTTTATCAATGGTAAAGATATCATTATCTTTCTACCATTAAAAAGGTTCTCTTTTCTTTTTCTCTCACTGACTTGCACATCTTTACTAAATTATGTAAAAGTTATAGGATCAACATTGATTTTTATATTACTATCATTGGTAACTTATACTAAAGTAGTAGAGATATCATTTTCATTAAGCAACCTAAGTTACTTATTAGAAATAACTATGTTTATGTATTTCTATAAATATAACATCTATACTTTCTATAAGACCCTTATCATTTTGATAAAAATGATAACTGCTTCTATTTCAATATAACCAATGACTTTTGTATTCTCATATTTTGACAATAATTTTATTCCTTTTAGGAATAAGAACATAGGCCTACCATCTCCAAACTATGTTTGGTTCTTATCCATATTTCATATAAAGTTACTAATTTAGCTATTGTGTTATCAAATTTACTAATTATTATATAAAACAATATAATATAATACAAATAAATTAATTAAAACTATATAAATCAACTCACAAATGATTATATTTTAATAATCTAATTTTATACTCGTTCAGATATGATCGCAAATATTGCTACTTTGAATTCTTCACGTTTCTTTGTTTAAAAGTTGAAACAACCCTTAGTTGTTATGTATACACGGTCTCTAAATCTTTTAAAATTTGAAGGAGTTAGAGTGGCTTCGAACCTTTGATTTTTCATACGGCACTTATTTTTTTTACATACAAGTAAAGAATAGTAAAACTAATCCTACTCTGATGTGATAAAAAGTAAAGATTCTGTAAAATCAATATTTTTTTATGCTTTATTCTTATACTTCTAAAGATTTTTAAATTTTAAGTCCTTCAATCAAAATTTTAAGGTCACTGATCAATTTGGCACACCGAAAAATCTTAGGATACCAAATTTTGATTCAATAGGAACTAGTTTAGACCTTAAATTGGACTTGAAAAAAACGATCAATTTGAACGAATTGAAAATAAGTCGAACCAGACGGTCTGCTCAAATCAAAGAAACATGTGAATCGGGTCTGGGCTGATCTGAGTTGGTTTGATCTAAACCAGATCTAAACCGAGTTGAACTAAATTTTCTTGAATCAATATTAGACAGGATCAAACCAAATCTGGGTTCACGTGAATCGGGCTCAAATTGAGTGAATCAGGTCCAGATTGGTGTGGACTGATTAGCGCATACACCACACATGCCTCCACCTAACCTGTGCGTAATCTCCATGCATCTTCAATCTTTAGGTACGTGTGGTGCATACGCCCGTCGATTTTCTGTTTTTTGCTTTTTCTGATAGTTTCAAACATCATTTTCTGGCAAATTTGATACTATTAGATTCGTCTCGAAAAATAGAATACAATACGTATGGACTAAGAAATACTCGAAACGAACGTGAAATATAATCATAATTTGAAGAAGAAGTTTTTACTTTATTTAGACTTTCTCTTCAATAACTCTGACTTTGATATCGCTATTAGAATTCATTGACACTATCATGCAACTGGTGGTTGCATGCAGAGACACCCAAAACCTAAATACAAAATATGAAGCCAAGATTTTTAATAAATTCTCTAAATTTTTCTCTCTAAAACTCAAACCTCTCCATATTTTCTTTATTAATGCAAATTCATGTATTTCCATTATTTTTTTAATGATTTCTTTACTGTTTTTGCTTGTCTATTTATAGGTAAAATGAATGAACAAATTAATTTAATTATTTATTGAACAATTACATCTTTTTTTTAATGATGTCTTTTTACTATTAGATATATTCTTTCACCAAAGAATACAACCCTAAAAGCTATCTCACTTTGATCATATCTTTTCACAAGTCTCCTTTCCATAACGAGTATATGATATTTTAAAAGAGCAGGGGTTGTCAAGATATTAAACTAAAAAGCAAAGAAAAATAGTCATTTACATATAAAATTAATTTATATTAATATATAATAGTCAATTGATGTTAAGTAATAATGTGGTAAACGTTATGCTTTTGGCTTTGCTTCCTTAACTATCATTGATTGATCCCTAATCCACTTTATGTGAGAAGGAAGAACCCTAAAGTAAAGTTACTATAGAGGTAATTTATTTATATATTTATTGTTAGTGCTATACATTTATTTTGTTTATATACACAATTAATTGAACCCATCAATTTTTCGGGAGTCAGCTTTCGTTTTTGATATTTATGTAAAGAATTATTTTTACAGAATATTTCTAATTAAGCTGATTACTAATAAATTCATGAATAAAGATAAACACATTTACAATATATAAAGAATCAAATTAAATACTATTTCAACCCCGAATTCCCTTCAATAAATTGTTTAAGAATAATTTATGTCTAGTTTTTAACTCATTGTTTCAATTTGTACTTTCAAATGTATTCATTCTTTTTGCTATGTACACATATAAATTAAAGGTATTTTTTAAATTGGTGTGGGATTTGGCAATCACTCGATACTTAATAGATTGTATTAAAAAACTAGTTTCAAAACTTTATACACATTCTCATAATCTTCAAAATTAATCTAATAAATTTGCTTAATTATATATTATGCCATTATTCATTTTTTGCATAACATTATTAATAGTGCTAGAGATACAAACTCTATATATAAATTATGGGATATAAATTAATGTTACGTTATATAACTGTTGTACAATTTACATTCCTTTAAAAAAAAGAAAGAGGGGGACATTGACCTTCCTCTGAAAAAAAAATAAAGAAAAACAAAGTAAAATAGATCTCTACAAAAGACTCATAAAACCGGTAATTGTAATTGGGATGTCCATGTAATGCCGAGAAAAAATCCCAGAATGCTTGAAGGAGTAACAAAAAATTTAGTTAAAAAAAAAAAACAGATTAATCAACTTATCCTCAATCTTATTACCCTCTTGATAATATGTGAAAAAAACTCACATTTAAGCCATATAATACTGACATCTAATCCAACTAAAATAAAGTTGAAAAGGCTGAATAAAATCCTTACTTTGTATAGAACAAATAACAGCAAAAGAAATGTGGTTTATATTATTTGTTTATTTTAATTGTATTTGGTGGGTGATTTTATTGAGGTCCAGCCCAGTGATCCAGACCCATCTTCACACCCCCGTCCAAGTCTACTACACGCACATATTCAGCGGGTTTCCTTATGCGGTGTCGTTCTGGAAGAATGGTCAGACAGTCTATTCGTCTCGAGTGCTACAGCCGAGACCAACAGTCAGGAGCTCGGGGATGACGTGGCAAGGAATAGAAAGAACAGCGCTGCCATTTCCCGCGCCCTCTAATCTTATGACAGGTTACCCTGAGCACGTTAGCCATGCAACAATGCATGTCCCTGGGGTCGCCATTTGGCCATTACAACCTATTAGTTCACCATCTTCTATATATCATCACTATCCTTTTTCACCAAAGAACTACGTGTGACTTGATTCCCTCACCCACCG
>JAVXUL010004218.1:0-12749 GCA_035590515.1 Trichilia minutiflora | reverse complement strand
CTAGGCTACCACATAATCCTCACCTAGGTGGCCTCCTCCCTGGCCCACACTAGGCTACAATCCCTGTAGCTACAGTAGTCCGGCATATAGTACCGTTATCACCAAAGCAAGTATCACAGAATCTTGGCCCGATGGCCATATCATAATCATAATAAGAAATCAGACCCGAAGACCACATAACATCATAATCATAAATCAAATCAAAACATTTAATAAAAGAATTAATCTAGCACAAATAAGGGGCCCTCCCGACCACCACACAACAATATCCAACTCTGCCACAACATGTGAAATCAATATAAAAGTTTCTAACGCCCTAAGGCTATAAATATGTTCAAAATCAATTTAAAAGATATAAAGAACATGGACAATAAGAAAACAAGTCCACTCATAGTATAGGAAGGGTACACACTCCCTAATTCCCCTCGTTTCTCGGTGACTCACGCGAACGCCTCGATCTTGAACCGTTGCCTAATCACACACAACAATTCTATTAATCACGCGCTCTACTACACATATGCTCGAATGCATGGAATGCACTCTAAATTCTGGATTTCTAATATGCGGACTATTATGCGATTTAACCTAAAATTCCTATTATACACAACATTAACCATATGTTCATGGCTGAGTCACGATGAACCTTCATAGTCCACTGAGATCCTCTACAGTTTTTTCACATGAGGAGAGATTAAAATATTATCGAGAGATGGCTAGCACCCTCATGATAATATTAGAAAAGGTCGAAAACGATACGTGTAACGGTTATACGTATTAAAAACTCTTTAATGTGTTAGAGAGATGATATACTGATATCATAAGGTTATTTAATGTAATTAACTTGCCAAATTTGATAATAACGATCATCAAATATGTTAAAATATGATTTTAAGGTAAAATAGTGAAAATTAAATGAAATAGTTTATTTAGTATAAAATGACCATTTTATCCCTAATGTGATACATGTGTGTAATTTATTGTAAATTACATATTTAAATTTAATAATTATGATTAGTAAATATATTAAAATATGATTTTAATATAAAATGATAAAATCTAAGTTAAAGTGTTTAATTTAGATAGAAAATACCATTTTACTCTTATGTGTAATAGTAACCAAGGTCGTTATTGTAATTGTCCAAAATTTATGGATTTTGATTAAATCCATCATATTAATTAATTAGTTAATTAATAAGTCAATTATCTAATATATTTAAGTATTAAATAATTAGATAAAATTTGTTTTATATTAATGGTTAATATTAAAACAAATGTTGAATTTTCATTGGTTTTTAGTCTTGATTTTGTGTTTATTGCCCATTGGTCCACTTGTGAAGTTGTACACATCTAAGATGGGTTTAAATGTATCACAATTGCTCCATTTAATTATTATTATTTATTAGATAAATATTGAATTAATTAAATAGAAATTAAAAGTAAAAATATAAATATCTCATTATTTTTATTTTTAATTAATGAAAATAAGGATTTTCCATTTTCTCTCTCAAAGAATTTCGGCCAAGCTTGTAGGAAGGAAGAGGATGGTGTAAAGTGAAAAGGAGCTAGATTTCTTGCTCTAAGCTTCATCAAAAATTCATCCTTACTAAAAGAGCATTCAAAGCCCTAAGGTTAGTTACCATGAAAACCTTTGTTTTCTTCAATTTTAGCCTAGGGTTTTTGATTGAAAAATTTACATTTCAAGCATGGTTTAGGCCATAGAACCTTCAATCTTAAATAAAATGGAAAAATAAAATGATTCCACTCACTGCTTAGGGAGGGTATACACTCCCTAGCTTTTCTCGTTTTCCATCGTGTTACGCGAATACCTCGCTTGTGCACCGTTGCCTGATCACACATATTAAGACATATCAATATACATTCCTAATTATACATGCGATGCATGTTAACCCCGAGTTTTTTCTAAAATCGAACATTAAGCAAAATCGGCTAAAATCCCGTTACTTGTCTAATTATCCATATATTGCTACTATGAACCCACATTGAAGCTAGACTAGCATATTATGACTCAAATTCGTGATTTTAATAGATGGACCCCACACAATCATCAAAATAGTATCTCAATTACTGTTCACGTCAAATCAAAATCTCTAAAATTTGTATTTTTAACTTTCTAGCAAATTACTCGACTTCACTACAACCTAATTAACGCTTAAAATTCAAAATAAAATAGACAAAATTGATAAAACAAAAAATGTAATATGCAAACAGGCTAGAATCGACGTCATTTACCTCATGGTAGCATTAGTTTGTCCCGATTTTGTCTCAAAACTGAAAAGCCCCAAAATGGCTCCCTGAAACCCTTGCCCTCCAAACCCGTTTTCTGTGTTTCTATTGACAAATCGATGCTTTCAGAGAGTTAGATACAAAGAACGTGAATGATTGAAGGTCAAAGATCACCAATGCAGCAAATTTTTAGGGAAAGAGGAGAAGGGCAGGGAGAGAACAGGCATAGGAGAGGGAGAGAAGAGAAAAAGAGAAAAAAAGAAGCAGCAACATGAAATCTAGGGCCTCAGCCCCCTTTTTATAAAAATTTTATGAAATTATCATTTTGCCCTTAATGAATACAAAGGAGAAGCTTTTAGAAGAAGGCAAAATCATCATTTCACGCCGATTCGATCGAACGAATCAAAGTTCGTTCAAATGAACTGCCCTCTTCGATTGAAAGAACCACAGTTTATTTGAACGAATCCTTCGACATCCTGAATTAAGTCAGGGGACTTTTATTTTGTCAATCGAACGAATCTTTCTTCATTTGAACTTACGAATACTTCAGTTGAACGAAGGACTTATTCGATCAAACAAAACCCTATTCGATCAAACAAATCCCTCCATTCATTCGAACGAATAAATTGCCATAATTTTTTCAAGGAGTTACCAAATTATCGGTAGAACGAACCAGGCCATTCGATCGATCAAACCTACCAAAAACAAAAATTCTCACTTGAGTCTTTTCTAAATTGAAAACTACCAATAGAGTCCTTAATTCTATACTCTCAAACACTTCCTAACCAACTAAATCTCAAAAATAAATCCCAAAACTACACTGACGTGTCATCGATATATATGATGAATATAATTATATAAATAGTAAATGAGTAAAATTATAAATATACCCGCAGGGTCTAAACACGGAGCTCATAACTTTAATTTTGATTCAAATTCTAATACATTGATCTTCTAAATATTACGTCCTCCAAAGCGATATGGTCTCCTTCACGAGCAAGAGTTTAACTCTTAGTTAGTGGGAGAGACAGTTCATTCTGATGATCCTAAAAGTTATAAGGAAGCTATCCTGGATAGAAATTCAGGTAGATGGCTAGTGGCTATGGATTCTGAGATTCAATCCATGTATGCCAATAAAGTTTGGACACTTGTTGATCCACTAGAAGGAATTGTTCCTATTGATTGTAAATGGATCTACAAGAGAAATATTGGTAAGGATGGCGAGGTTAAGACTCATAAAGCACGGCTTATTGTAAAGGGCTATACTCAGAAACAAACATTGGATTATAAGGATACCTTCTCGCCCGTGGTTGTGGTTAAATCTATCCAAATCATGCTAGTTATAGCAGCATACCATGATTCCAAAATCTAGTAAATGGATATGAAAACTGCATTCCTCAATGGGTATCTTGAGAAAAATATTTATATGCAACAACCTATTGGTTTTGTGTCCACTACAGATAAACGTAAGGTATACAAGTTATATCGATCCATTTATGGATTGAAGTAAGGTTCCCATAGTTGGAATAAATAATTTAATGATATGATCAAATCATATGGATTTAAGCAGAACCCAGATGAACCTTGTGTTTATAAATGGGTTAAAGATCATACCATTATATTTCTCATAATGTATGTGGATGACATATTGCTCATGGGCAATGATATTGGTATGATGACTGAGGTTAAAATCTGGTTATCAAGAACCTTTAAAATGCAAGACCTTGAAGAAGTGACCTTTGTTTTAGAGATTCGCATCTAGAGAGAGAGAGTCAAAAGGATAATAGGATTATCTCAAAAGATGTAGATAAAGAAGATACTAAACAAGTTCAGTATGGAGAACTCTAAGAGAGGTCTCTTACCTTTTCATTATGGTCTTAATCTTTCTAAAGATATAGGTCCAAAAATTGATGAAGAGGTACAGCAAATGTGTGATGTGCCTTATACATCAACTATTGGTAATTTGATATACGTCATGCTATGTACATGACCTGATATTACGTATGCTATAAGTGTTACAAGTAGATATCAGGTTAATTCTGATGAAAAATATTGATCAACCATCAAAACGATCCTCAAGTACTTTTGAAAGACTAAGGATCTAGTCATATTTTATAGATCTCAGAAATTGAGTATACAGGGATACTCAGACTATGATTTCCAGTCTAACGTAGATACTAGAAATTCTACATTCGATTTTATTTTTGTACGTCATGGAGGGGCTGTGAGTTAAAAAAATTCTAAGCAAACTAGTACAGCAGACTCCATTACAGAAGCTGAATATATTGTCTTTTCTAAAATAACAAAAGAGGCTATTTAGATGCGAAAGTTCGTGTCTGAACTTGGTATCATTCCTAATATGAGTTATATAATAACCATATTCTATGACAATACTGGAGCTATTACACAGGCTAAAGAACCTAAGATACACAAAAATTCTAAGCATATTCAGTGCAAGTATCATATTTTGAGAAAACTCGTTCAAGTTAAAAAGACATTAATATAAAAAATATGATCAGTAATTTGTTACTGACCCACTGATTAGAGTGATAACACTGAAACTATAACATCTAGGTCCAATAAAGACAGGAAGTGGTGCCAGGGTCGAGGGAGCCTAAGCAAGAAGTGGCTTCTGATAGGCTTCTAGGATGGCAGGGATGAACCAAATCTCACATCGAAATGGGAGAGAAAGTTACTGGGCTATATATGTAGAGTTAGAACCAAGTTATCAACAAGGCCTTTTGGGATGGGTGGTGATTTAATTCCAAGAACTACATAATTAAGCGTGTTTGGATGAGAACAGTACCAAGATATGTGACTCTTGGGAAGTTCTCAGGATAACCAATTTTCAAGAACAAAACTGTAAGGCCCCAAGGGTTGAGCCAAAGCGAATAATATTGTTGATAGACTTGGACCAGGTGTTACAATTGGTATCAGAGCCAACTCTCCTCCAGTACGATGATGGTGGTTTGAGGACGAACCAGGCGAAAGCTAGTAGGTCTGTAACATTCTAGTCCGATGATTGCGGGAAGTGACGTCGGGATCGAAGAAGCCTGAGTAAGGAGCGGCTTCTGGTATGCTTCTAGGATGGCAGGGATGAACCAAATCTCACATCGAAATGAGAGAGAAAGTTACTAGGTTATATATGTAGAGTTGGAACCAAGTTGTCAACAAGGTCTTTTGGGATGGGTGATAGTTTAACTCCAAGAACTACGCAGTTAAGTGTGCTTGGACTAGAGCAATACCAAGATGGGTGACCTCTTGGAAAGTTCTCAGAATAACCCATTTTCAAGAACAAAATCATGGATAATATTATTGACAGACTTAGATCAGGTATTAGAAAAATAATTGGACTATCATCTTATAAAGATGGATATACGATACAACAGCGAATGACTTTAGTGCAAGTGAGAGATTGTTAGTGTATGCCCTATAAACCATTCGTATTGTCAGTTTAAGGGCCAATAATATTATATAAACTTTTATTTATTAATGAAAGAATTATTCTTTATTCACATATATTAACTGTTTCCTTTATATTAGCATACTCATATATAAAGAATGTATGTGAATTATCCAGACATTTTTATTTAATTGTTAAATAAAATTATCATATTATTCCTTATGTACGTGATATGAATTGGACAACTATATCATATAGTAAGCATACTAGTTGCCTCCTAAAGATATCATATAATGATATATGTAGGTTGACAATATGGGTACTGTCAGAAGCGCATTAATATGGATTTATAGTTTGTGAACTATTTATCGAACTGGACTACATATTAAGAAATCACATGGTATGTATATAGTCAATGATTTATCAATAGATTACAATAGTGTGTGATGTAATCCTTAGACCTGAAATATTTAGAATCGAACTCTATATGGATGGGTATATTTCATATGGTGTATACGTGCAAGACTAATCATGCCTTATATAAGAAACCGATTTGGGTATGCTTTATTCATATAGGTGTTCGATTAACAGTCAAGATGGGATCTATTGACTCAACACTATGGACTGAGAGTTTTTGTTGACTCTGTCCGAGTTGAGTTCCTAAATGACTGTCGATATGATATATAGATTTTAAGTCTCTAGCTAGAGCAATCATGATATATGATTGACGATTCGTATAGACATCGAGATTAGGGTTTTGATAGACCATAAACCCTAACTTAATCAGGATATGACAACGGAGGGATATTACCCACATGTCATGTGCAATCATTGGAGGTTTGATGAAAACACTTCTTCATCATGACTTAGCGACTATGATGTATAGTTAGACACTAACCATAGTCATTGAGTATCAAAATATTCGAGACCTAATTATTCGGAGTTGAAGTATTCAACATTAGCTCACGATTGAGTCACGGTGAACCTTCACGGTCCACCCAATTCTCCGAGCGTTTCCATAAAGAAGGAGAAGATAAAATGTTATCAAGAGAGGGCTAACGACCTCATGATAACTTGAAATACCGAAATAAATATGTATAATTGTTATATGTATTTATTATTCTTTAAAGTGTTAAAGAAATGATATATTAATATCATATAGTAATTTAATATAAATTACATAACCCAAAATAATAATATTGATTATCAAACATGTTAGAATGTGATTCTAAGGTGAAATGATGAAAACTAGATTAAATTGTTAATTTAGTACAAAATGACCATTTTGACCCTATGCGATACAAATGTGTAATTTATTATAAATTACATATTCAAATTTGATAATTATGATTATCAAATATATTAAAATATAAGTTTAATAAAAAATAATAAATTTCTAATTAAAGTGTTTAATTTAAAAGAAAATTAGCATTTTACCATTAAGCATAAATGTTGACCAAGGGTATTATGGTAAATATACCATAATTTTGGATTTATGGAAAATCAAAATATATATTAGTATGTGTGAATTTCATGAAATTCTTTAACGTTTAGAGAATTAGACAAGTGTTAAAATTTATATGGACATTATTTTGACACTTAGCATATTTATATATATTTAATAGATTAATTAATTAATTTTTAAATTAATTATTCTTGGTCAAAATTTTATGGAAGTTTGACTTGAGCTCACCCATGTTTTATGAGCTTAGTTGTATCACATAACTCTACCATTAAATTATAATATTTATTGGATAAATATTTAATTTATTAAAAGTGAAAAATAAGTCATTTTTGGTGTTATCTTCTTCCTCCTCTCTCCTTGCACGAATTTGCAGCCATGAGAACTCAAAGGAAGGGTTTCAAGTGAAGACGTCTCATATTTTTGAGACTCAAATTCATTAAATATAGAAAGCTTGCAAGGTAAGCATCTTAAACTTCCATTTTGTACCTTTGTTTCTTCATTTGAATGCATAGATTTAGGGCAAGTTTCTTAGGAATAAAACTTCCATTTATGCATGTTTTAGGCCATTAGAAACCAACATTACCAACTTGTGAATCATATCTCCAAGGTAAGATGATCAAATCTCCCTTTAACGGTCAAGGAGAGAGATATAAGGAATTATTGAAACTCATACATACAAGTGTATATGGTCGGTTTAGTTCCAAAGTTAGAGTTGGATTTGACTTTTTCATTATCTTTATCGATGATATGTCATGATATGGGTATGTGTATTTAATAAAATACAAAGTTGAATTCTTTGAAATGTTCAGGGAATTTAAGAATGAAGTAGAGAAACAGACTGGAAAGAATATTAAAAGTCTACGATCAGATGGTGGGGGTCAATACTTGAGTACAGAGTTTTAAAAATTCTTGAAAGATAATGAAATAGTTTTTCAACTTACTCCCCCTTACACACCACAGTTGTATGGTGTGACAAAAAGGAGGAATTGTACCCTATTAGATATTGTATGATCGATGATAAGTTTTACGGACTTACTAATTTGTTTGTGGGGGTATACTCTACTTACTGTTGCGCATATCCTAAATAAAGTCCTATCAAAGTCAGTTCAAAAGACTCTGTATAAGATATAGAATAGTAAAAAACCCAGTTTTGGTTATACAAGAATTTGGGGGTGTCCAGCTTATATTAAGCTAGTTAACCCTGATAAGCTAGATGCAAAATCTAAGAAAGGAAGGTTCATCGGATATTCTAAAGTTAGTTTAGGATATTATTTCTACTTGCATACTAATCAGTATATTATGGTCAGTAGAAATACACACTTCTTAGAAGAAGATTTCTTACAAGAAGGTGGTGTAGGTAGATTTATTGAGCTTAAGGAATGGTCCTTAAAAGCTCAGTTTGATGATATTACGACTGGATTATCTAGTTAGCAAATCTCAGTTCCGATTCAAATTTTAATACCTTGATCTTTTAGGATATCGTGTCCTTTAGAACGATATAGTCTTCTCCATGAGTAGGAGTTTGACTCTTACTTAGTGGGAGAGGTCGTTCATTCTGATGATTCTATAAGCTATGAGGAAGCAATCCTGAATAGAGATTTAGGTAGATGGCTAGAGGCTATGAATTCTGAGAATCAATCTATATACGCCAAGAAAGTTTAGACACTTGTTTATCCACCAAAAAAAATTATTCCTATTGGTTGTAAATAGATCTACAAGAGAAAGATTGATAAGGATGGTGAGGTTGAGACCTATAAAGCACGACTTGTTATGAAGGGTTATACTCAGAAACAAAGGTTGGATTATAAAGATACCTTCTCGCCTATGGTTATAATTAAATCCATTCGTATTATGCTAGCCATAGTAGCATACCGTGATTTTAAGATATGGTAGATAGATATGAAAACTGCATTCCTCAACAGGTATTTTAAGAAAAATATTTATATGCAGCAACCTATTGGTTTCGTGTCCACTGCAAATAGAAATAAGGTATGCTAGTTGCATCGATCCATTTATGGATTGAAGCAAGCTTCCTATAGTTGGACTAAACGATTTGATGATGTGATCAAATCGTTTGAATTTTAGTTAAACCCAGATGAACCTTGTATTTATAAATAGGTTAAAGAATATACCATTATGTTCTTCATATTGTATGTGGATGACATATTTCTCTTAGGCAATGATATTGGCATAATGACTGAGGTTAAGATTTGGTTATCCAGAACCTGCGAAATGAAATACTTTGGAGAAGTGACCTATGTTTTAGGGATTTGCATCTATAGAGATAAAGCGAAAAGGATAATAGGATTATCCCAATAGATATACATAGAAAGGACACTGAATAAATTCAGTGTGGAGAATTTTAAAAGAGGTCTCTTGCTTTTTCATCATGATCTTAATCTTTTTAAAGATATGGGTCCAAAGACTGATTAAGAGGCATAATAGATGCGTGGTGTGCTTTATGCATCAGCTATTGATAGCCTGATGTATGCTATGCTATGTATACGACATGATATTGCATATACTATAAGTGTTACAAGCAAATATCAGGCTAATCCTAGTGAAAAGCATTGGTCTGTCGTTAAAATAATTCGCAAGTATTTATGAAGGACTAAGGATCTAGTCTTGTCTAATGGCTCTCATGAATTGAGTATACAAGTATACTCAGACTCTGATTTCCAATCTGACGTGAATGATAAAAAGTCTACATCTAGTTTTGTTTTTGTATATAATGAAGGGGCTATGAGCTGAAAAAGTTCTATGTAAACTACCACAGCAGACTCCACTACAGTAACTGAATATATTGTCGCTTCTGAAGCAGTGAAAGAGGTTGTTTGGATACGAAAGTTCGTGTCTGAACATGGTATCATTTCTAATATGAGTTATCTGATAACCATATTCTATGACAATACTAGATCTATTACACATGCTAAGGAACCTAAGGCACACAAAAGTCTAAGCAAATTCAATGTAAGTATCATATTTTGAGAAAACTCATTAGAGCTAGACAAATATTGATATAAAAAATAATATCAGTAATTTGTTACTAACCCACTGACTAGAGTGATGACACTGAAATAGCTGGATTTACATTTAGAAAGATGGGTATACGATACCATAGCGAATAGCTCTAGTGCAAGTGGAAGATTGTTAGTGTATACCCTAGAAACCATTCATGTTGTCGGTTTCAGAGCTAGTGATCTTATATAAACTTTTGTCTATCAATAAAAGAATTGTTCTTTATTCACATACATTAACTATTTCCTTTATATTAGCGTGCTCATATATAAAGAATGTATGTGAATAGTCTAAATATTGTTATTTAATTGTTAAATGAAAATATCAAATTGTTTCTTATGTACGTGATGTAGATTGGGCAATAACATCACATACTAAGTATATTAGTTATCACCTAATAATATCATATAATGATATAAGTAGGTTGACAATATGGGTATTGTCAGAAGCGCATTAGTATAGATTTATATTTTGTGAACTATTTATCGAACTGGGCTATATATTGATAAATCACATGGTATGCATATAGTCAATGATTTGTCAATAGATTGCAATAATGTGCAATGTAATCCTTAGATCTAAGACATTTAGAATCGAACTCTATATAGATCGGTATATTTTATATGGTGTATATATGCAGGGCTAATCACGCCTTGTACAAAATGCCGGTTTAGATATGCTTTGTTCATATAGGTGTTCAGTTGACAGTCAAGATGGGATCTATTGACTCAACATTATAGATTGAGAGTATCCGTTGACTCTGTTCAAGTTGAGTTCCTAAAGGAATGTTGATATGATGCTCGGATTTTAAGTCTCTGGCCAGAGCAATCATCACATATGATCAACGATTTATATAAACATCGAGATTAAGGTTTTGACAGACCATGAACCTAAGTCGACCAAGATATGACAACGAAGGGATATTACCCATATGTTACGGGTAATCATTGGAGATTTGATGAAGACACTTCTTCATCGTGACTTAGGGACTATGACACTTAACTAGACACTAACAATAGTCGATGGGTATTGAAATGTTCTAAACTGAATTGTTCAGAGTCGAAGTGTTTGATATTAACTCATGGTTGAGTCACGACGAACCTTCATGGTCCACCCAATTCTCTGAGAGTTTTCATAAAGGAGTAAAAGATAAAATGTTATTGAGAGAGGGCTAACGACCTCATGATAACTTGAAATGCCGAAATAAATACGTATAATCATTATATGTATTTATTATTATTTAAATTATTAAAGAAATGATATATCGATATCATATAATAATTTAATACAAATTATATGATCCAAAAATGATAATATAGAGTATCAAACATGTTAGAATATGATTCTAAGGTGAAATGGTGAAAACTAGATGAAATTGTTAATTTAGTGCGAAATGATCATTTTGACCCTCTGTAATACAAATGTGTAATTTATTATAAATTACATATTCAAATTTGATAATTTGATAATAAAACAAGATAACAAAATATCACACAAATCGTTACAGACAATACACATGTATAGGACAATCTGCTTTCTTTAATATCAAATAAATGTATTTTAGAATACCTTATTTATTATCTTTACTAGGAGAGAAAGATGTAACTCTCATTAAGCAAAGACAATGCTAATGCAATGTATCCTAAAATGAAATCTAATATTACTAAGATCAACATACAAGATTTAAAGCTACTAGAATGGCTCACCAAGTTAAAATCATAAACATTGCCTATGTCTGCCACAATCAAGGGACCATCCCAGTCATTACACAATAATTCTAACAATCGCCTCCTCATTATGATCATATTCTAGTTTATAATTGTTAGTGTATGCCCTAGAAACCATTTGTGTTATCAGTTTCAGGGCTAGTGATCTTGTATTAACTTTTGTTTATGAATAAAAGATTTATTCTTTATTCACATACATTAGCTTTTTCCTTTATATTGGCATGCTCATATATAGAGAATGTATGTGAATAGTCTAGATATTTTTGTTTAATTGCTAAATGAACTTATTAAAGTGTTCCTTACGTACGTAATGTAGATTGGGCAACTATATCACATAGTAAGCATACTAGTTATCACTTAATGATATCATATGATGATATATAAAGGTAGACAATATGGGTATTGTCAAAAGCTCATTAGTATGAATTTATAGTTGGTGAACTATTTATCGAACAGGGCTACATATTGATAAATCACGTAGTATGAATGTAGTCAATGATTTATCAATAGATTATAATAGTGTGTGATGTAATCCTTTATCCTGAGACGTCTAGAATCAGACTCTATATGGAAGGGTATATTTTGTATGGTGTATACATATAGGGCTAATCACGCCTTGTACAAGAAGCTACCTTGGGTATGCTTTATTCATATAAGTGTTCGATTGACAGTCAAGATAGGATCTATTGACTCAACACTATAGACTGAGAGTTTTCGTTGACTCTGTCTAAGTTGGGTTCCTAAACGAATGTCAATATAATGTGCAGATTTTAAGTCTATGGCCATAACAATCATGACATATGATTGATGATTCATATAGACATCGAGATTAGGGTTTTGACATTCCATGAACCCCGACTCGATCAGGATATGACAACGGAGGGATATTACC
>JAVXUL010004197.1:0-12750 GCA_035590515.1 Trichilia minutiflora | reverse complement strand
TTAAACATTATTATATATCATATAATAATATTAAATAAAATATTTTTAATAAACATTTAAATAAAAATAAAAGTTAATTTTTTTTAAAAACATGAACAGTAACATAGATGAACAGTAATACAAATATTTTTGTCCAAAAAAATTCAGATGAGTTAGGTATGATTAAAAATTTGAATGATGGTTATTTTCTAATAAAAATTTTAAACAGTAGCTATTTTTGATTAAATCCGTTTCATTTCCTCGTAGCTCTCTTGCACTTCATCCACTTCATTTCTAGCTCGGTACTAGTGGATTTTTTTTTTTTCAAAGTGGCTCTCTACTAGTTGTTACTGTCTTCCTTATTTGTTGTTGTGGTTGATTTTCTTTTGAAATTTCAGGTTTTATTTTCTAACGTTTGTTTATCTTCTTTATTAATTTTTTGCAGTGAGATAAAGGCCAAGACTTCTTATGGGAAGCATGAAGAGCCATGAACCTAAGGTGATTTTAGTTAAATGAGAAGACTTTGTGTTTACTACTTCATTTGTCGATGGTAATTTAGGTAATGAAAATTTGAACTAACTTAATTGAGTATTAGGAATTTGTGATGCAAAATTTTGATATTGCAACATGCTGTGCTCACATGAAAATGCCTACTTCAAGAGCTAACATAAGTCGCATTTGATTGAGGAATCGATTACAAGGTATTGCTTATGTTTATTACATTGCTGCACTTCTTTTCCATGCGATGGTTTTCCTTCTGGTACCTCCTTTTAAGTTTATATAGTCCCAATTCAACAAAGTTCTTGAATTGAAAGTAGGGTTCATAGTTGCAGATATTTCATATCTAATTTTTTGCAGGAAATTCTTTTTGAGATGGTTGGTATCTTGTACTTGCCTTTTCTTCTACTAAGTTTATGTGTTTTACTCTATATTTTTAATTGATGATTCAAATTGCACGCCAAAAGTGGAGGACATTCTTAACCTTTCGGTACAAGATGCTCCTTGTGCTGAATTTTCTGCTGATTATTTAAAGTGGGTAAAAATGGAAGGCGGCGCCAAGGTGGGAATGACATTGCTCTAAATTTTGTGAAAGGGGAATCGTCAAATGCAGAATCTCCTGCTAGCTTCCGCATTGAGTCTAGGAGGAAAAGATCTGAAGACAGCATCATGAAGCCAATGGTTGATGGCTCTCTTGAATATACAGTGTATGTTGTTTATTGGTACATAATAATGAACCCTTTTATTAACTCTCTCTCTCTTGTTACAAGGAAAAAAAAATCCATTGTGTATAAATGATACTGCTTGGTTCTGTGTTGATATGAGATATGCCATTCATCAGCATTTGTGCATAGGAGTCCAATCTTCTTGGCTGTTGGTGATGAATGTTAAGTTGTGTACCCATTTCCCTCGTAAAACCGAGTTCTCTTGCATGAGTATATGTGACGCAGCGTGTAACGTATTTATACGAGTTCAACACAAGATTGAAACTCAAAAACCTTGAAATTTATCAAGCAAAATTATGAAAACTGTAAAGTTTAGGAAAAATTCTATTATTTAAGAAAAAGTTCTCTAAAATAATAATTAACCCTAACTCCTAAACCCTAAGATTAGAATCCCTTTTATACTAACAAATTAGGGTTAAATCTAAATATAGTTAAAGTAAATTTATCCTTAAATTTGATTTAAAACAAAATACGAAAAAAGATAAAAATGTAAATTTGAAGAGAATTTGTGTCATTTTACTTTTCTCTTGCTTTCCCTTACTTTCATGCACATCCATGTCAATCTCCTATACTTGGAAAGAACTCTTCCTCGAGTTGTTTTCGCTTTTCGGATAGATTTTCTCTTGAGTATCATAATACGGAAATAGATGGATCACATTAAAGGTACAAGAAATATTTGTGATGTTTGGAAGATCTATCACATATGTATTGTCATTAATCCTCTGTAACACTTAGTATGGTCTATACTTCTTCGGTTTGAGCTTGCTATAGGTGTCCACTGGAAACCTCTCTTTTGGCAAGAAAATCATTGTCATGTCTCCTTCTTTAAATACCCTTGTCTTTTTATGTTTGTCGACGGCTTTCTTATATCTTACATTTGTCGCTTCTAACCTTTCTTTAACTTCCCATAAAATCCCTGGGATATCTTCAGCCATGTGTTGTACTGTGGTGCTCTTCAAATGCTCTCTCGATAGTTGAGCTAAGTCAATAGCATGTCTTAAAACTCTTTGATAGATTATCGAAAATGGTAATCTCCTGATATCTCTATGAACCGTAATATTGGAAGCAAATTCAGCTTGAGCTAGTGTGAAATCCTATTGTTTTGGTCGGTCTTCACAAATACTCCAAAGTTCTACTTATAGATTCTGTTTGTCTATAAGTTTGTAGATGTGCTGTATTACTAAATTTGAACGATGCATCATTCAACTTGCACAATGTTATCCAAAAGTAGCTCAAGAATCTTGTGCACGGTCAGACACTATAATTTTAGGCACCTTATGTAATCGAACAATCTCTCAAAAGAATAGTCTAGCAACGCTATTAGCATCTTCGAGAATCTGTATACTACCACAAACATCGAATCCATACCCTGTTATATGCAAAGAAGACTAAGTACAAAATCTATAGAAAGTCCTCCCAATTACCCTTTGGCATCAGCAATGGTATGTACAATCCTGTATTCTACGTTTGTCCTTTCGAGACTTAACAAGCATGGCATCACTTGATGAAAAATTCCACATCTCATCTCATCCTAGGTCAATAGTATCTTTTTCTCAAAGCCTCAAATGTCTTATCCCAATTTAAGTGTGTAGCCAATTTATCTCCATGCAAATCTCGAATTAGCTTCTCCTGTTGTCACACCCTGATCCATGGGGCCCACTTGTGACAGACGCCACAGATCTCCAGGGTGTACTCAATCACACAGAATATCCCCTGTAGGCCTGTAAGGCATTCACAAAACCTGTTTTCAAAATATTTTCAATAGTAAGCCCATTTAACACCCAAACTATAAATATGAATAAACAAGATCACAAACACTTCAAATATAATCAGAGTGCACAAAATAGATAAAACATTCATCCTGAAAAAATCTATGGGGTCAATCCGTCCCCAGAACAAAGTTAAAATATTTATTACAATTCTGATTCTTATTCATAAAATGTTTACAAGCAAAGCAAAGTACAATAGCTACCAGTGGACTAAGGACACTATCAAGTGAGTCGATCTGGCTATACCTGAGCCTTCAATCCGAAGCAATCACCACCACTGGACCTCGACCTAGCGCTTTCCCTGAAACTAAGAAGTGAGGGGGGTGAGTATACAGGAGTATACTCAATGAGTGAACGGAATAAAATAAATAAAGGAAACCATACAAGGGTTATGCATACATTCGGGTAAATCTTAAAACAATAAAGCAACCGAAAACTTGTTTATTTTAAGAATTTCCAAACTATATCATGAAAGTCATTAGGCTGGCTCCTTTCCCGGTAACTACCCTGGCCGTGGGTGTCCCGAGACCGTCAGTGGGTTTTGAATGCAAGAAAACATGTTATATTATGAAAAAGGGTTTAGAATGCAATAATTATAAAATATGAAATTTTATCAGAAAAAGGTGCCCAACACTGACGTTTGCCTCGAGCCATCACGGGGTGACATCCGTGACTAACCCGACAAGACTCATAGGTGGACAATCCTATCACAATATCACAATACCATAACTACCATAATCAAATATCGATCCACCTATGCAGCCTCCACTCACCTAGGTGACCTCTCTCCCAGGTCATCCCTAGGCTACTACTATACACTCACCTGGGGGTCCACATCCCAGTGAACACCACCCCAGGCTACCACCCTGTAGCTATAATAAACCAGCACATAAGGCCGTTATCACCAAAGTATATATCATAAAATCTTGGCCCAATGGCCATATCATCATCATAATAGAAAATAAGGCCCAATGGCCGTAATATCATATAATAATAATAGATCTGGCCCACTGGCCACGTCATCATATAAAGCAATAGATAAATCCCATCATTTTCTAAAGCATCATGAAATCGCATAATAGACTTTAATAAACAAAACATTTATAAAGCCTTAGCATTTTATCACATATTCATAGAATAGAAATCAAACATATAAATAAAACCAAAAAAGAGTCCACTCAGTACTTAGGGAGGGTATACACTCCCTAGTTCCCCTCGTTCTTCGGCGACTCATGTGAATATCTCAACCTCGAACCGTCTCCTAATCACAACATAACATTTCTATCAATATATTTTCTAAATGCGTATATGAGTTCGAATGCATTAAATGCGTGTTAACCCCGGATCCCTAATGTCGAACCAATACTCGAAAATAACTAAAATCCTCGATAAAACTCAAAATTTTAAATTATTACCACTACGGACCCATATTATAGTTAAAATAACTTATTATGGTTATTATACGCGTTTTTGAGTAGTGGGCCCCACACACTCGTCAGAATAGTAACCAGAATTACTGTTCACCTTCACCCAAAATTTTCAAAATTATATTTCTAACTTCCTACGACTTCTACGACTCCTCTACAACTCACATTACGCGTAAAAACTAAAATGTGCGTGCGAAATCTATAAAAATCTACTTGGATAAATAGTAAAACCCATACAACCAAAAATACGTAAAACTACGAATTAAGCATGCAGACAGATTAGAAACGATGCTACGAACCTCGTGGTGCAGTCGATTTTCTCCAATTTCGTCTTGAAATCAAAAACCCCCAATTTTCCTTCAGAAATCCTAGGTGCTCCTTCGCGAATCCGCGTCTCTATCACCAAATTGCTGTTTTCAACTGGATAGACACAAGAAATGTAGCTTGCAGGCGAAGAGAAACCGAGATTTCGACAAAAACCTGGGCGTGAGTTGAGAGAGCAGAGGAGAGAACATGAGGAAGGAAGGAGAAGGGGAAAAGAGGAAGTCAAAGCTGAAAATTCGACCCTAGGACCCCTATTTATAGAAAAAGGGTAAAATTATCATTTTACCCTTAAGTTTTCTAAAGGAGAAAGCTTCTGGAAGAGGGTAAAATCATCATTTTGCGTTGATTCGATCGACCGAACTACCCCTTCGATCGATCGAATTTCATTTCAGTCGATCGAATCCCTTGGCGTGAATAGTATTCAGAGAGCTTGCAAATTGTCGATCGAACGAATCGATGTTCGATCGAATGAATCATTACTTTGATTGAACGAATCCCCCATTCGGTCGATCGAATCTGAAACCAAAGTTTCGATCGAACGAACTACCCCTTTCGGTTGATCGAACTGGCCAAAAATGAACTTTTTCACTTAAGTCCCTTTCAAAACCAAAAATTCACAAACGAGGTCCCAACGTACACTCACTCAAACCCTTTTTAACCAATGAAAATGCAAAATGGACACCATAGACACAAAGGTATAAACAGAAAATGAAATGAAGTTACTAATATGCCCTTAAAGTATATATACAGGTGTGATAAACCAGGCATAGGAATGCCTTCTACTATGACTCCAGAGCAATGGGCTACCTTTATGGTATATTAGAATGCCTAGGCCGCAGAAGCATCCAGATCAGCTCCAAAACTGTCCAAGCTAATTAAGAAAATTCGATAGTTGGGAAGTGTACCATTTGAGGGTACTATTGACACTACAGTGGCTAATCAGTGGTTTAGAAAGTTAGAGGATAATTTGAATGATATGGAGCTAGAGGACAGGTAAAAGTTAAAAATGGTTATCAAATTACTAGAGGGTAGTGCAGCAGCTTGGTGGGTAAATGTACAAACAAGGGCCTCAGCACAAATGACCTGGGATAACTTTGTGCAAGAATTTCGAGATCAATACTTCAACCCATTTCATTGCATCCAGAAGAAACAGAAATTTCTTCGATTGAAGCAGATGGGTAAGACAGTGACAGAATATGAGACCTAGCTGAGAGAGCTAGTGGAGTTTGTTCCAGAATTTGTAAATGAAGAGAGCCTGTGTACTAAATTTGAAGAGGGTCTAAATTTCAAGATCCGTAAGAGAATGTCACTGTCAGGGACTCAGGGGTATAAAAAAATGATACAAATGGCTCTTCGAGCAGAAAATTTGGCAGGTGAGAGACGATCGAGAAGTCAGTTTCAAAAGAGGAAGGATTTAAGTATATAGGTTGGCTCTCCATCCAAAAAGAGCCGTAGCAGTGGTTCATCTAGTGGTGCCTCTACTACCAGTCTTGTTAGTGTTTTCTCACATTCTCCCCAGAGTTAGAGACCCTCGAGATTTAGGTCGTCAACTCCTAAACAGACTTAGATATCAAGACAGAGTCAGAGTATGGACATGTGTCCTAATTGTAAATGACATCATACAAGCCCATATCATCAACCGCCGGTGTGTTTTCATTGTGGAGAGGTAATACACATCAAGATATACTGTCCCAAGCTGGGTAGAGCAGAATGTGGTGGTTAGACTAGCCAGTATCCTTCATATCACCAGTCATCGCCAGCTAAGCAGCCTGTAATGTCAGTTGGTAGAAGATCAGATGTAGGCAATTCCTCAGCAGCATCCCGTGGTGCTCAAAGAACCCGAGATAGAGTTCAGACTAGGGTGTTTGCCTTCAATCAGGAGCAGGTGCAGACTAACCCAGATGTGGTGATCGGTATGGTTATGATTTTCAACCAACCTGCATATGCATTAGTAGATCCGGGTTCTAATAGATCGTTCGTTAACACTGTTTTAGTACCTCATGCTAGTGTTCCATTATCACCTTTAGACCAAAAGATTAGTGCATACCCCACAAGATCAAAAATTACTGAGGAAGACTGTGTTTAATGATTGTACAGAGATGGTGAATAGAGTCGAGCTAGTAGTTGACTTGATTCCTTTGAGGATGGAGGATATTGATACAATTTTAGGGATGGATTAGTTGCCCAGACATCGAGCGACAGTAGACTGCTTCACTAAGCAAGTAGTATTCAGAGGACCCGGGGGATCAGAGATAGATTTCATAAATGACGAAATATCTTGTCTAGTAGCGTGATTTGTGCTTTGGAGGCCCAAAGATTAATAAAGAAAGAGTATCAAAGGTATTTGGCACATGTTGTTGATAGTACTACCTTTGGATAATTCATTGATCAAGTTCCTATAGTGAGAGAATTTTCAGATGTCTTTCCAGAGGATTTATCAGGGATGCCACCAGAATGGGAATTTGATTTTAGCATCGACCTAGTATCGGGTACTATACCAATTTCGATATCGCCCTACCATATGGTATTAGCTGAACTCAGAGAATTGAAAGTCTAACTTGAAGAGCTAGTTGATAAGGGTTTTGTTAGACTGAGTATATCACCGTAGAGTTCATCGATGTTATTTATTAAAAAGAAGGATGGGACCTTGCGATTGTGTATCGACTACCGACAATTGAATCGAGTCACCATCCAGAACAAGTACCCACTGCCCAAGATTGATGACTTGTTTGATCAGTTGTAAGGGCCAAGTGTATTCTTGAAGATTGACTTGAGATTAGGGTACTATCAATTGAGGATTAAGGAGAGTGATGTAGCTAAAATAGCTTTTCGGATACGCTATAGTCATTATGAGTTCTTTGTAATATCGTTTGGCTTAACTAATGCCCTAGTAGTATTCATGGATCTCATGAATCGAATATTCCATCCTTATCTTAATAAGTTTGTGATTGTCTTTATCGATGATATCCTGGTTTATTCAAGGACCAAAAAAGAGCATGTTCAGTATCTGCGGATTGTGCTACAGACGCTGAGAGAAAGAAGGCTATATGCTAAATTTTTGAAGTGTGAGTTTTAGCATCGGGAAGTGGTATTCTTGGGATATGTAGTCTCAAAGGAAGGAATCTTTGTTGATCCTCGAAAAGTTGAAGCCATTGTTCAGTAGGAACAACCCAAGAATGTTATTGAAATTAGAAGTTTCCTGGGTTTGGTAGGGTATTACAGAAAGTTTTTTAAAGGCTTTTCCTTGATAGCTGCCCCATTAACACTTTTAACAAGGAAGGACGTTAAGTTTGAATGGGATAAAAAATGTGAGCAAAGTTTTCAGGAGTTGAAGAATCGTCTCACCTCAGCTCTAGTGTTGACACTACGTATTCCTGGAGAGAGATATGTAGTATTCAGTGATGCCTTCAGGTAAGGACTAGGTAGTCGCCTATGCTTCTAGACAGCTCAAGAAGTATGAGGAGAATTACCCGACCCATGATTTGGAATTAACTGCAGTAGTCTTTACCCTAAAGATTTGAAGACATTATTTGTATGGAGAGAGGTGTCAAATTTATATCGATCATCAAAGCCTAAAGTATTTGTTCACTCAAAAGGAATTAAACCTGAGATAGAGAAGATGACTTGAACTAATCAAGGATTATAATTTGGTGATCGACTATTATCAAGGGAAAGCCAATGTGATGATAGATGCCTTAAGCAGAAAGTTTTTAGTGACAGTGGCGTATGTTCGATTAGCATACGTCCCATTATTAGTGGAATTAAAGAGTCTGCGAGTAACTTTAGAGTGTGGTCAAGATGGCTCGGTGTTAGCCAATTTTATTGTGAGACTGACTCTAAGGGAACAGATAAAAGAAAGGCAGATTTAGGATCCAGAATTAATGAAAGCTTGTTAGAGAATCATAGATGGTAATGCTGGAGACTTTTACATCTCTTAGGATGGGATTTTAACATTGAGAGTTAGGGTATATGTACCCTCAGATACTAAACTGAGGAATGCCATCCTGGAGGAAGCTCACTGTTTAGCTTTTGTAATGCATCATGGTAGCACAAAAATGTATAGAACCATTAAAAAGAGCTATAAGTAGTCTAGAATGAAGAGAGATATAGTAGAATTTGTTGCCAGATGTATCAGCAAGTTAAAGTTGAACATCGGAGCTAGCAGGAACACTTCAACCGTTACCCATATCGGAGTGGAAATGGGAATATATCGCCATGGACTTTGTGGTAAGACTACCACATACTCAAACTGGACATGATGTAATATGTTAATTATGGATAGGTTGACTAAGTCTGCACACTTTCTACCCATTAGAACCAAGTATCCAGTTGAAAAGCTAGCAAGACTGTATGTGGCAGAGATTGTAAGGTTACATGATATACCTGTGATAATTGTGTCAGATCAAAATCCCTGTTTTACATCTTGATTCTGGCCTAGTCTCCAGAAAGCTATGTGTACAATATTGAATTTTAGTTTTGCCTTCCACCCTTAGACAGATGGACAATCAGAGAGAATCATCTAAATATTAAAAGATATGATGAGAGGGTGTGTGCTAGAGTTTCAAGAAAGCTGGGATCGGAATCTGCCATTGGCTGAGTTCGCCTACAATAATACCTATCAGTCCAGCATAAGAATGGCACTGTAAGAAGCTTTGTATGAAAGAAAGTGTAGGACTCCTTTATGCTGGGATGAAGTGGGTGAAAGAAAGTTAGAGAATGTTGAGTCAATCGAAGCCACCATTGAGAAAGTGAAAATTATCCGAGACAGTTTAAGGACAGCACAGGATAGACAGAAGGCATACTTAAATAATAGAAGAAGAGATTTAGGGTTTGAGGTGGGTGAGCAAGTGTTTCTGAAGGTTTAACTTTGAAAAGTAGTGGTTAGATTCTGGAATCGAGGAAAGCTTCACCCGAGGTATATTGGGCCCTTCATAGTTATTAAACGGATTGGTCCAGTAGCATATAGGTTGGAGCTACTGTTAGAAATGCAGAAGATACATGATGTTTTTCATGTATCCATATTGAAGAAGTATGTGCCTGATCCTTCTCATATTATTGGTGTGCCTCTTGTCAATTTGAGGGAGGATCTGAAGTGTGAAGTTCAGCCAGTTGGTATTTTTGATCGTTAGGAACGAACTTTGAAGAGTAAGGTCATCCCTATGGTAAAAGTTCGATGGAGGAGTGATACGATTAAGGAAATGACCTGGGAGCCTGAGTTTCAGATGCAGCATCAATACCCCTATCTTTTTTAATACTGAGGTATGTTGAATTTTGAGAACAAAATTCTTTTAACGGGGTAGATCTGTGAGCCTAGTGTTTAGACCCCGAGGATATATTTGTAATTTCTCACATTCTTAATGCATGTATTTGCAACCCTCATGCATACCGATAGTTCATTAGCACATTTTCGGGGCTATATTTGAGATTTGTGATGGCATGGAAGACCTTGAGAGTGTAAACTCTAGGACTCCAATAATATTTTCCAGTTAAGGAAAGGATTCGGGAGGAAATGTGCAATTCGCTCAAACAAATGGATCAAATCATTCGAACGAATTTCTGGACCCAGATTCATTTGAACGAATGGGCAATTCGTTCGAGCGAATAGAATATTTTATTCAAACGAAAGGCGTATCGTTCGGACAAAATTGGAAGGAACTACTTGAAAAATTTTGGTCTTAAATTTGTTCGATCGAATAGTGGTTCATTCAATTAAATCGATGGTGTTGTTCGAATGAAAATTTAGAAAGCTCTCTGACTTCGAAAGTGCCATATTCATTTGACCAAAAGCCAATTCATTCAATAGAATCCCCCTATTTGTTCGAACGAATTTATTCGATCTAATCGACAAAAAATGATAATTTTGTCCGTTTCTAAATGCTTCTCCTTAAGAAAACTTAAAGGTAAAATGATAATTTTATCCTTTTCTATAAATAGGGGGTCAGAGTCTAGATTTCACATTTTCTTCTCTTTTTCTTCTTCTTCTCCTCTCTCTCTCCCTCATGCACGATCCCTCTCTGCTCTCTCTATCTCTCACCCGATTTCTTGCCAAATTTTGATTTCTCTTCATATGCAAGTCATATTCAATGCGTCTAACTCCTCGAGAGTATCAATTTGGTGGTAGACTTGTAGAAATCAAAAAGGGTATCTAGGGTTTCCTACGAAGAATTTGGGGTTTTCTGACTTCCAAGCGAAACCAAGGAAACCGACCATACCACGAGGTTTGTAGCTTCATTTCTACCCTATCTACATATTTTATTTCGTATTCTATCAACTTAAATTCGTATGGATTTTATTGTTCATCCAAGTAGATTTTGGTAGTTTCGATGTATGTTATATGTTTTTTGTATGCTAATTAGAGTATAGGATAACACAACAAGTCGTTAGGAAGCCATAGATGTAATTTAGGAGAAATGGGTAGCGTGAACAGTAAATAGAGTTACTATTTTGACGAGCACGTGGGATCTACAGGTCTAAATTATGAAATTGAATCGAATAACGCTAGTACAACACAATGTGGATTCTTAGCATTAATATTTAGGCATTTATGTGAGTATTGAGGGATTTAGTCGATTTCATATATTTTTTTATTTTAGAAAAACCCGGACTATCATATATATCACTCATACGCATTTTCTTTCTCATATTAGAAATGTATATTGACATAGCTTGGTATATGTGATTAGGCAACGGAGAGCGAGCAAGAAATCCGCTTACCGATCTAAGGAATGAGGGAAACTAGGGAGTGTATACCATCTCTAAGCCGCGAGTGAATATTTTAATATTTTTATTGATTTTAAATACCTTTGAATGCTCTTATGTGAACACTCATTATGTTTTCAAATAATCTTTATTATATTGCTTTTGTTTTACACATACTTATTTGTATTTTAGGATATTCACGGGTATTTGATGAATATGCTTATACTTTGATGGCCAGAGGCCAGAATGAGTTATATTTGATGGATATAGTATTACATATAAATGTTTTTGATTTATTGATATAGTGATGGATATTTGTGATATATGGTTATTGGTATATACATTTTTGATGATGGCGGCCATGAAGGCCAGGATTGATGACTGTAGTTACAGGAGAGGTAGCCTAGGATCGGCCTGATAGAGAGATCGTCTAGGTGAGTGGAGACTTCACAGGTAGGGGTGGTGTATGGAGATGTATTATTATAGTGGAGTTATGATTCGATCACCTATAAGTCTCATCGGGTTAGTCATGGATGTCACCCCGTGGTTAATCCGAGGCGAATTTCAATGGTGGACTTATTTTATCATGTATGTTTTATTCTTTGCATTCAAAAATCTATTTTTATAAATAGCATGATTTATTGTATATAAAACTCACTAATGGTCTCGAGATGCCCAGAATCAAGGTAATCACTGAGAAAGGTAACCAACCCAATGATTTTTAATATATGATTTGAGATTTTAAAATAAAATAAAGGTTTATTTCTTTTATCAAATTTTTTGTAATATATTTTCGATTTACTTTCTATTTATTAATTTAACTTTTAATTGTTACGTTTACTTTTAGTTCACTCACGAAGTATACTCTTGTATACTCACCCCCTTCACCCTTCAGTTTCAGGTTCGTTTAGTTGACGGTTAGCGGTGGTGGTGATTCTTCTGGGATAGAGAAGTACAGATATACTCCTGGAATCAACTCACTTAGTGTAACACCTGGTCTAAGTCTATTAATAATATTGTCTGCTTTGGCCCAACCCCCGGGCCTCACGGTTTTGTTTTTGATAATAGGTTATCCTGAGAACTTCCCAAGAGGTCACTCATCTTGGTATTGCTCTCGTCCAAGCATGCTTAACTGCGTAGTTCTTGGGAATAAACCACCACCTATTCTAAAAGGCCTTGTTGATAACTTGATTCCAACTCTACATATATAGCCCAGTAATTTTCTCTCTCATTTTGATGTGGGATTTGGTTCATTGATGAGTACATAAAAGTGTATGTTTATTAAGAGTTAAATTTATCATTTTACACTTAAAGTATGATTAACTCTCT
>JAVXUL010004166.1:0-12754 GCA_035590515.1 Trichilia minutiflora | reverse complement strand
TAATTTTTTAAATTTTTTTAAAAATTATAATTATTTATTATTTATTTATTTAATTAATTAATTTATTTATTTATTTAATATAAACGGGCTGGCCCGTTTAGCCTGGTAGCCCGACGGGTTAGGTTAGGGTTGAGAATATCAACCCGTTTATTAAAAGGGCCAGCCCGACCCGGCCAGCTTAAATGCTTGGCCCGAAACGGCCCGGACCAATTAAGCCCGGCCCGGCCCGTTTGACAGCTCTACGAATTGTGTCGAACTCTTACTGTTCACAAGCCAGGGCTATGCCAAACCGGATCGATCCAGCCCATTTGCTATCTCTACTTTTTTGCTATCTCTACTTTTTATGATACATCAATTTTGATTTTCTTTTTTTTTAAGAGAATTATGACTACTCCAAATAAATTAATTTATATGATTTTTTTTTCTTCATAACATGCTAAATTTTCTCGATTAATAATTTGAAATTATTTTAAAAAATAAGGAAAGATGATGAAGAAAATAACTGAAGAAATACATTTAAAATAATTTAAAAATTAAATTAAAAAAATAATGCATGTTTTAAGTTTTCTAGTTTTTAAATTTCTTTTTCACAAAACCTAACGGAACCAAAACCCTAAAACACAGATTTCAAACCTGCATTGTTTTGGCGAAGCCTCCCTTGCCTTTCCATTTCCTTCCGTGATCCCAAGCAAAACCTGCTTCTAGTCCCAATACTGTCCGCCGTCCAGTTCTCTCTTAACACTAGCCGTCGCTGCCGCCTCCAAACACTGCTCCACAGGACCACAACGCTTCTTCTTCATCTCTTATACCCAACGCAGTGACACCTCGTCGCTCGAATCAGAACACAGAACAGGTATTAATGTGTAATTGTGTTAATGGTTTATGATTGGTTATAAATTTTTTTAGCGGTATTAAGGCGTAAAGGGTTGCTTAAAGTTTGAATGCTTTCTTGGATTATACAGATTGTTAATATGTAGATTCTGTTCTTGATGCATAATAAGTCTATCTAGATTCTTTGATGCTTTACAAAACGATTTTAATGTTAAATTCTATTATTTTATGTTTTGAAAAATTTATATAAAATTATGTCGATAGGAAAGATTGAAAATAGAACTTAAAATTTATGAAATATTAACTTAAAAATTGGAAAAAAAAACTAATTAATAAAGATAATCAATCATGCAAGTAAAGAGGGAATAAAAAAATATGAGTGCACATTATTTTTTTTTTAGAACTTTTTTATAAAAAAGGTGAAAGCATGTGATGCAGTTTGTTTTCCAGTTTGGGAAACAAGCAAAATTTGTATGTAAAGTTGAAAATACACTTGTTTTGTAATGAGTGAATCTGCCTTATCGACCCATGAGGTGGTTTAAGGAGGGCTTGGTATTAAGATTTTGTACTGGATGCGTTTTGGGTTTTAATTAATATGGAATAATATTTGAATTTATCAATTGAAATATTACTTTTATGAACTTTTAAGGATTAACTTAATAATAATTTGTTATATTTCTTACTTCTAAACCCCAGTTCACATCTCAATTTTACTTCTCAGATAAATCTTCTCTGCATTCTTGTTCACATCATAGGAAGAATTTTATAATAATGGAGAAAGAAGAAGTCAAGCCGTTGCCATATATATCAGAGACGGTACTGAAGAAAAGAAAAAGCACTGAAGCTTTGGCACTCACAAGAAAAGCTCAGTTGGAATTTGGAAAATATGGGCAGAAGAACAAGAAGAACAAGATTGAGGATATCAAAAGACCTGAGCAATTTATCAAACAATTTAGGGACCAGGTAAACTAATTGATAATTTATTGCATTTGCTTGGTTTAATTGTTGTCTATTTGTTTAGGTTTAGTTGAAAATTGGTGATTGTGCCTATAAGTTGTCATTGAGTGTTCTTTGATATTGATTAGTTAACGCACATGTAAATTAATTTCGAAGTAAACCTTCATATGAAGGTTTGATGTTCTAGGGTATGTTTGGGTTTTTATTGAAATTTGATGAGGAAAGCAATTGCTATTGTTGGTGCCAAAAGCACTCTCAAATCCCAATTGCACTATGGCACATGTAATCCATAGAATTCTCCTTGAGTGAATCTATCTATCTATATATATTTTGATAAATTTTACTGGTTGAATTGTCTGATTGTGTTTAAAATGATGATATGGTGCACGTAATAAGTGTGTGGTGGAAGTGGATGAGGTTGATGGAGCTGTTGTGAGAGTGTTCTCATGGTATTTGTACTGTTAGTTCGTCAATGTCTACTTTGAAAATGCAATAATTGATAGGATAATTGTACTGTTACATGGTGGCTGTGAACATTTTTTCCTTATTTTCGTGAAATTCAATTTTCTGCATCCTCTTAAGTTTTATATAGTCTGTTATGAACTATTGTTAAATCTGTATTTTCTGCGTAGGAACTGGACCTTATCCGATTGAAACAAAGAGGGAAAAGGTCGAAATCAGTCATTTGGAAACTAAAATCTAATTTACTTTTTATTATACGCATACAAGGGTACGTGTTGTTGTATGGCCATTTCCCTAATACTGTTGGTCTTCTACTGTTTACTGATCCATGCGATTTATTTCAGTACAAGTGATATGCACCCGAAAACTAGAAAGATTCTTTACAGCCTAAGATTGAGGAGAATCTTCAGTGGTGTCTTTGCCAGGGCTACCAAAGGTATATTAGAAAAACTGCAAAAGGTGGAGCCGTATGTCACATACGGGTAAGAGAGACTATTTTATTTTTTTTTGGTGACTTGATCTTCCAGTTGTTAGCATGAGAAACGAAGTACAAAATGCATGGTTTATGCTAAGGCTAGAATGACTTGCAACCTCAAGTGATTGTCTATGAGTGTATAATTAATTTAGTTGTTATTTATGATGGAATTTTTCAGCATACTCTACAGCTTGACTGGTTTCCTTTGTTGATGTAGTCTTTGTCTTGATTCATTCTTATATATTTATTTAGTAAATCATGTAAAATCACTTTATTCATGAGTATGGGATTTTTGTTGGGATAAGAAATGTCTAGCTTGAGGTCTCACATCACACGCATATTTCTTAGTTCGGCTCTCTGCATTCCTATTGAATGTTCTCCATTGGCAAACAAGAAATTATTTATTTATTTTGCTCAGCTTACTGTCAAGGTTTAACAAGCTCATTTTGGTTGATTTTTTGATGTTCATTTTAGTTTGCTTATTCTAGAGGTTCCCATTGGACATAATGTTTCCCCTGTTTTGCTGCCCACCTCAATAGAATGATTGAAATAAGCCAAAACAACTAGAGATGATTTTAGTGTGTTCAAATTTAGCTTAAGCTTGACTCAAGCTTGTTTAATTGCAGTTGGGTCTTAGTTATATCTGTTAAAGGTTGTGTTTGGATAGGATTGAACAAGTTGGGTTGTGTTCTCACTCTCCTTTCTGGGCTTAGCTGCCACCTGGATTGAGTGTGCATTTGAATTTTAACAAAATTTCCTGTACTTGTGAGTGCAATTGACTTTTTAAAAGATGAGGAAGAGAAGAATGTCTTCCATCTTAAGGAAGAGAACTTCAAATAGCTATACTTATAAATGTCTTGGTTTGTGTTCTTGACTTGGGACTTTCTTCTGACGAATCAGGAGCTATTGTATTTTGTTTACGAATTTCCCTATACAGTTAATTCACCATCTTTAATGTCTGTATGCAATTAATTGGTATCAATGTCACATAGGTGATGGGGCAATAGTTGGCAACTAGGTAGTGAAAATGCATTTATCTTTGAAGGCATATGGATAGTGTGTATGTTGGGTTTTTGTAGGAATATCACTTTATGTTAATCGACTCTATCCTAATTGGTTAAGAGGTTCGTATTTGTTCTCCTAAAGTTAAAACTTTTTTTGTGTCCTTTCACATATTTTTTTTTCCATATCATTGTAACTATTTTGTTGACAAACAATTTAAGGTCTTTATTTTGCTTGTTTTTATGTAGATATCCGAATCTTACAAATGTGAAGGAGCTAATTTACAAGAAGGGATGTGCAAATATAGGGGGGCAAAGTATTCCTCTGACAGATAATAACATTATTGAACAGGTATTGTATAAATCTTTGCTTATTCTTGTCAATAATTTTACTCATTTCCTCGTTATCTAATGTTTCGTGATTCTTCTAAAGCTCCTCTTGATTGTTTGTTGCTAGACGTTGGGAAAATATGGCATCATATGCATCGAGGATATAGTACATGAAATTGCTAACGTAGGCCCACATTTTAAGGACGTCATCAGTTTTCTGGGTCCTTTGGTACTAAACAAACCAGCAGGAGGATTGCTTGGTAAGAAACAACCATTCAAGGATGGTGGAGAAGCTGGGAACCGTGAGGACCAAATCAACGAATTAATCAGTAAGATGAATTAGCATTAAGATTACATGGAAGCAATTGTGAAGATTGACACTCAATGTATGATTCTACGAACGAGAAGATGATATCCAAAGTATGTGTAACATTCGTCCTGAAAGTGCCTTGTAATGCAATTTGAGGTTAATGAGTTTGTTATTTCTTTGTTAGTAACATATTAGCAGTCCTGATGCTTTCTTCAACCCCTTCATTCTTGTTGGATCATTTGCTGCTCTTTATCTTTTTTGTGAATGAGTTTTGATCTTGTATTATTTCTGAAGGTTTTATCTGTTAAATCAGTTCATATTTTCCATGATGTGTGTGTGTGTGTATATTATAAGTTTAAACAAGTAAACAATCCAATCAATTTTGAGTAAAATCTTGTTTCAATTTAAGTTAGACATATGCCCCTAATTCAGAATTTGAGTGTTTTCATTCCAAATATTGTTTTATTTTCATTACTATAAATGAACAAAGAAAAAAACTATGTACCATTTTCTATTTTTAAGAAATAAAAATGCCAAAATAACATGATCGGTAAGATGTTTTGAGAATATTAATACTTGAAAAATGTAAATATTGTTCATATTCCTAGTAAAACAAAAAATTGGAATTTCGAAGAGCTATTTTTATTATTTAACACATAACAGCCCATTTCAAATTTTTTCACCAGACAATTTTTCTCTAGTTTCATTTTCATATTACAAATTGAAAAAGAAAACACTGTTAGACACATTTTAAAATTAAAAATAAACATCACCTTTTAATTTCAAAAATATAATTTGAGATACAGTACAAACTAAATAAATAAATTGATAAAAATGAGTTCCTTAATAATTAAAAAAAATGTAAGTGATAACAAAAAAGAAAGAAAGAAAATTCGAGTATATAATATAGAGCATTAGATTTAAAATTCTCCCTTTTCATCCTAATTAATCTAATCCGAAAATTCGGACCAATACCTTAAAAATTTGAATTTTTGCAATAACCTTACAGGTGCTTTCTTTTGCTTTAGCTTAGAGGTCTTGGGAAATGAAAATATATACACAAAAAAAAAATGTAAATATGTTTTTTTTTTAATACTTTTCAAAAATCTTTTTATTACTTTCGAGAAAAAGATACCAAAGATTTTTTATGCTGAAGGTTTAGATAGAGAAACCGAAAATTAAAGAAATTGATGGTAAATTCTATGAACTTAATACACAATAAAAGTATGCTGCTATTATTTGTATCTATATTCTTTTTATCTTAAATTAGAAATAAATATTATTCTCTTTTTTTTTTAATATTTCGTATTTTTTAATATATTATTTTGTTTGTAATGAAAATAAAATTTTATTTCGAAAAGGAGCTCTATAATTGTTTAAAAAATAAAAAAATATTTATTTATTCTTATTTAATATAGTTTTGATTATTTTAAGTAAGAACAATTGATTTTCATACTATTATATAATACGTTACTAATTAAACTATATAAATATTAAAAACAATTCTAGCTATTTAGGATAATAAATTAATAATTTAAATAAAATGACATAAGTTTTTTTAATTATTATTAAGAAATCAATATAAATATTTTGAGATGATTTCTATTAAATTAAAAGTAAAAATATAATAATTTTACTTAAAATTTTTTAGTTAATTGCTCATCTTTTTATTAAATATTCTGACAAAAATAATAAATAAAAGTTTTATAAAAAATATCTATTAGTATATATTTTATTAGTAAATTTACAAATGATAAAAATTATTATTTAAATGTTAATGGTATATTTAGTATAGATGATTTTTACTTAATTTTTAAAAAAAATTTGTAACAATGATATTCAAATATTTATATTATATTTATCAAGAATTTTAGAGTTCTTCTTTTTTGTTGTTTGAAATTGAGGAAGATGAACTATGAAGTATTTAATTTTAAATTGATTTGTATTAATGATGATAATTTTATTGTTTTATGAGGATATGTTTAATTATATATATATATATATATATATATATTGAAATTAAAAAGTATATTAATTATTTAATTTTAGATTTATTTATATTTATAAGGATAATTTTATTGTTTAATTGCTAGAAGTTTAATTGGTTATTATTTGAATTTAGATATTTATTTATTTTGTATAGTTATTCGTATTTTTAAAATTATTTTGGTTATTTTAAATTTTTTGAGTTAAAATATAAGATTTTAAAATTTTATTTAAAAAATAGAAACTAAATTTTAAGAATTATAAATTTTTATTTTTATTTTAAAATTTTAATTATAAAATTAATATCTTATTTAAATAGGATACCGATTTGATTTGATCTAGATTCGATTTTCTATTTTAACAAGACCAGATCTAAATAAAAAAATTTAAATTCAATTTTAACCGAATCGGATGATTTGACAAAAAAAATTGAGATCAGATCCGATTTCACCCATAAAATACAGTACGCTGAGTTAGTTTGCTTAAACTCCCCAAACAAAACCTAACAAATTCACTTTGTTTTATAAGCAGTCGGGATGGCAGTTTGACTTGGACCCGTATCGCACCGGAGCAAATTTGGATGATTGGATTCAGAAAATCCCATATTGAATTGTATAAATAGTGTGAATCCACACTTTAATCTTTTGACTACTATCCGGGTCCGTGTCTAACACGAATTTCTTATAACTCTGAACGAAATCTTGCCCAGAGTTATTTTATGTCAAATAAAATATATCAAAATTTTTTACCGTTAATTATTGCAGCCAAATTTTTTTATAATATTTTATATCAAATTTGATGTTATTAAAATTTTTATTTCATTTTTTATATAATAATATTATTATAATTACTATATAATTAATTATTTATCGAAGATCTAAAATTAAAATTTTAACTTCAAATTAACGTTAAAAGATTAGTTATACAATAATTATAATATTATTAATACGTAAACAATTGAACGAGAAATTTAACTATATCAATATTAATGTAAAATATTATCAAAAAATTTCAGTTAACAGCAGTTAATGGTGGTTGATATTTGTAATATTCGAATTTATTTCAAATTCAAAAATTTAGAGACCCAAATATAATAAACCAGTTATGTACTTGAATAGAATAGTATTTGTGGTTTAGTCCAAATTTGGCATCCACCTATTTTATTCAAATTTAAGTTCAGGGATATAAAATCTAGCCCAAGTTCAAGATTTTTCCATCATTATTTGTCACATCTCAATTTTAAAAGTCGATTCACTTTATAATCATGGCGAAACTAAAAAATATATCATATTATATAAAATATATCATAAGGATATGCAAAATATAAAAATCTATTTTTTTTATATAAATTTTAACTATATCAAAATTTAGTCATTCCAAATATATAAATAATCATCTGGGTCGAATACAACTTAATTTATACAAAAACATTTAGATACATACTCAAACGAGAAAAATGAAATATAAAAAGTGAACTATTTAATATAAATCAATTCTTAATCTCAGTAGACCAATCATGTAAAAATACAATTGACTCAAGTATCTTAAGAAAATTTATTAAGAAATCAACATTGTCTACCATATGGATATCTAAACCTAAAATATGAGAAAAAAGAGAGGTGAGTACTAGAAAATATTAAGTGAGTGAATAACAAATAAAATAACATATAAGAATCTTTAAGAAAACCTTTTAGATATTCAATTATTTATTAGAAAAAAAGTGACTTAATCATAAAATAGATGTGGTATAATAAAATATGATTGAAATATCGCTATAAATCAAAATGTGAAACTTATAATAGTCTCTAGGATTCCACCTACTCTATTTTAAGTTGTATGGACGATCCGCATCCAATAAGGATATTATATATTGGATATATATATTTATCTATTATACATATTACTTTGTATATACATATATGTTTGCAATGTATATATATACTGGTTACATTTTTTTTTTTAAAACCTGCATATGATACATGTATATGTTGATTATTGTATATTGAAATGTGTAGAAATATAGAGAGATGGAAACAAAATATTAGGCTTAGGTTTTTAAATTAGATTTGATAAATAGAATTAATAAGGGTTCCTACTACTAAAATTGATGTGGCACGCTAATCATGTCAAAATAATAGTTAATCAGTTCAGTGAACGATTAGCTTAATTTGATCGGTTAGCATTGTTTACCTAATACAAATTTTTTAACAAGCAAAATCAGATTTCTAGTTTGATTAATGATCACAAACAATACACAAATAAATAATTCTTGTGTGATAAGGATTATTGTCCTTAAAACAGCAAAACCAAAACATCAATACCATAAAACTTGTAAGACAAGGTTTTTGGTAGTATAAGCATATATGAAAAATTATTTTTCAAAATTAGAAATATCATTTCTAGATTAAAACATCTAATTGTTATATGTATATTAACAATTAATGAATTGTTAATAAAATCATGCTTTTGTAAATTAAAACATTTATTCATATGATGAATAAATTATTTTGGAAAAGGTTTTTAATAAAAAGATTTTAAAATTTCATTAAAATATTTTAATAATAAAATCGTTTTAAAAAATAATATTTATTCAAAAGTTGAATGAATATTATATATTGATTAAAATTATTTTAATAAGAAAAATATTTTATAAATAATAATATTTGTTCATAGGATAAATAAATATTATTAATGTTTTGTAAAATTATTTTATAAAATATATTAATCTTTTGATTAAAATTTTTAATAAATGGTTTATTAAAATTTTAAAATGACTCCCTATATAATTATTAAATCCTACCCTCCTATTGTGGGATGACGTGGAAGTATTTGACATAAATTAGTATCCCAAAATTTTTATTATGTGAGAGGTATTGATTTGTGTTATATAAATCCATTATCTGATTCTTGGATGCGTATTTTCACCTTGATCAAGATTTCCATTATGTGAGGGAGGGGTGAAAATAATACTTTAAGAAAATATAATGGTTCAGGTTTAACTGGCTTAGGGTGTCAATATTTTTAAAATGTGAGACATTCGAAGTTAGGGTTAAATAAAGAATCAAATCTTATATGGAGATGTAAAAGAAAATGAGTTTTCTACTTATTGGGGTTAATTGACCAAAATTTCTAAAATGTGAGGTTAATTAATTCTGATAAGATGTTGATTCCCCACTAATAATAATAACATTAGTCCAACGAAAATTTTGAGTCATGTTTGGGAAGTATAGGATTCAAATTAAATAGTGAGAGTTAATATGATTAGCGCTTATTAATAACTTTTAAATTGTTTAATAGTTATTATTCAAAATTATTTAAAAATGTATAAATCAAAATTGTTGATTAATATATATTATACAAGATCACTAATAAGTTTGTTTTTCTATTTCTTTTCAATATCTCAAAATAGTGTGATATATTGATACGAAAAATAAAATAGTTAACGGTGTTCTCCACTAAAACTAAAGGACTTTTGAGAGTTTGAGGGAGACTAAGTTTCAAAATTTTAATAAAGAAAAAATTATTTTCTTAGTGGGAGACTGAGAAAAATAGAACATATTATGGAATTGTCTTTAGTACCATATAAGAGGTATACGTAGCTGTATGATGATCGATTAAGAATTGAGTGTTACTTCAGATCATCATTCCTAGTTATTAGATTTAGCAGTTACATCTCATGTTTGTGTTTCTCAACAGACATTATAGAATTATTCAGTATTATCTAGAGGTGAGATCATACTGAGAATGACTAATGGGACAACAGTTGCTGCTGAAATTAAAGGATCTTTTGTACTTAGATTATCTAGTGGACACATTCTCAGATTTAATTATGTGTTGTATTTTGCTTATGCCACTAAAAACATCATTTCAATATCTATACTATGTAAAGATAGTTACACTGTATAATTTACTGAAAATGAATGTTTAGTACATTTTTGAAATGTATTAATGGGCAAAGCAGTGAATATAAATTAATTATATGTTCTAAAATTGAGTGATAGACATTCAATTAAATCCATTATAAATAAAAGAATTTTGGATCAAATAAATCCGAAATATTTATGGCATCATAGATTAGGTTATATTGGAGACAGGAGATTGATTCCAACTTGAGACAAATGAACTTTTGAGTTCATTGGGTTTAGAACCCTTACTAAACCCTTACTAACTTGTGAATCATGTCTTCAAAGAAAAATGACCAAATCTCCCTTTAAAAGTAAAGGTGAGGAGCGAATGAGCTATTGAAACTCATACATACTGATGCATGTGGACCGTTTAGTACTAAAGTCAGAGGAGGATTTGACTACTTTATTATCTTTATCGATAATATGTCACGATACGGGTATGTGTATTTAATAAAATACAAATCAGATTCCTTTGAAATGTTCAAGAAATTTAAAAATGAAGTAGAGAAACAGACTGGAAAGAGCATTAAAACTCTATGATCAGATCGTGGAGGAGAATGTAGATTATGTTATATTTTTGATGATGTTAATTAACAAAATTAATGTTTGGATAAAAATAACTTGGATGTGAAAATGATTGATTTCAAATTAACTAGACCTATTAATTGAGCATTTTTGAAGTTTTTAGTTAAGTTAAAATGGTAAATATTTCACTTGTAACTCTTTTACATAGTAAGGTTTATTTTTGTAGGAAATTGAGTCAAGTATCGATACATATGCAAGCTAGTATTGATACATGAAGATAACAAAGAAAAAATATTTGGTATATCTTTTCATAGGACTGCTCACCGTAGCAATAAAATTCAGTCAATCAATTGATATTTTCCATAATGTATATATATTATAAGTTTAAACGAATAATCAATCCAACCAAATTTGTGTAAAATCTTGCTTCAATTTGAGTTAGATATATGCCCCTAACTCAGAATTTGAGTGTTTTCATTCCAAATATTGTTTTAGCTTCATTACTATAAACACTGTTAGACACATTTTAAAATTAAAAATAAACATCACCTTTTAATTTCAAAAATATAATTTGAGATACAATACAAACTAAATAAATAAATTGATGAAAATGAGTTCCTTAATAATCCAAAAAAATGTAAATGATTAAAAATAAACAGAAAGAAAATTCGAGTATATAATATAAAACATTAGATTTAAAATTCTCCATTCTCATCCTCTAAGCCAAAGCAAAAGTAAGTACAGTACGTTGAGTTAGCTTGCTTAAACTTCCCAAACAAAACCTACCAAGTTCACTTTGTTCTGTAAGGGGTCGGGATGGTAGTTTTTCTTGGACCCGGATCGCACCGGAACAAATTTGGACGATTGGATTCAGAAAATCCCATATTGGATTGTATAAATATTGCGAATCCATACTTTAATCTTTTGACTACTGTCCGGGTCCTTGTTAGACACGAATTTCATAGAACTCTGAACAAAATCTTGCCTAGAGTTATTTTATATCAAATTTAATATTACTAAAAATTTTATTTAATTTTTTATATAATAATACTATTATAACTATTATATAATTATTCATTTATTATAAATCTAAAATTATAATTTTAAAATTTTAACTTCAAATTTACGATAAAATGTTAGTTATAAAGTAATTATAATAGTATTAATGAATAGGCAATTGAACGAAAATTTTAACTATGTCAAATTTAATGTAAAATATTATTGATAAATTTCAATCAATAGTAGTTAATGGTGGTTAATGTTTGTAATATTCAAATTTATTCTAAATTCAAAAATTTAGAGATTCGTATATAATAAACTTTCCGATACTTGATCGAACAATATTTATGTTTTAATATAAATTTAATATCAACCTATTTTATTCGATTTTTTATCATTATTTATCACGTTCTAATTTTAAGAATTGATTTATATAACAATCATTATAAATCCAAAAAATACATTCTATTATGTAAAATACATTTTAAGGATATGTAAAACTTAAAATCCATTTTTTTCTCAATAAATTTCAATTATATCAAAATTTAATCACTCCAAATGTTTTGAATCTATTATTAATCATAAAATTAAATACATATTATATAGTACTCAATTTATATAAAAATATTTAAATACATTCTCAGGCAAGAAAAATGAAATATAAAAAGTGAACTATTCAATACAAATTCTTAATCTTAGTATATTAACATATGAAAATACAACTGAGTTGAGTACTTGAATGAATATAATAAAATCTTCTAAGAAATCAATATTACCTATCATATGGATATCTTAACCTAAAATATAAGTAAAAAATAAAGGTAAAGGTGAGTGTTAAAAAATATTCAGTGAGTGAACAATAAATAAAATAACATATAAGAATATTTCAAGAAACCTTTTAACTATTCGATTATTTATTAGAAAAAGGCAATTTAATCATAAAATAGATGTGGTATAAAAAAATACTACTGAA
>JAVXUL010004125.1:0-12757 GCA_035590515.1 Trichilia minutiflora | reverse complement strand
TCATTATATAAATGGTTTATATTTTGATTTTGTGTTTTATTTTCATTGGTCCACTTTGCATGATTGCATACACATAAGATGAGTTTAATGTATTAAATTATTTTTATTTTTTTATTATATTTATTAGATAAATATCAATTAAAATAAATAAAAAAAATAAAAATATAAAGATTTTCATTTTTAAATTATGTTGGCAAGAAAATTAGTTAATTTTCATTTTTCTCTCTTAAGAAAATTCAGCCATCGGACGAGGAGGAAGAGGATGGTGTCAAGTGAGGAGAGCTCATGGTTTTGAGCTTGTTCTTCATCAAAAAAGCATCCTTGCAACAAGAGCAATAAAAACCCTAAGGTTAGTCTTCTTGAAAACCTTTATTTTTTAACTAATTAGCCTAGGGTTTTGGTATGAAAAACTTATAATTTATGTATGATTCAAGTCATAGAACCTTTAAGATTCACCTGACCCGGTCAGGGTTTACCATGCCTCGTCATGAATCCAAGTCTTAGCTGTAAAGGATATCTGACCTAGGTTAAGGGCTTACGGTATCTGAAAAGGGATAGGATTTATCAGACCTAATCCGGGTAGGGTTTACCATGCCTTGTCACTAACCAGATCTTAAACATACTAGATGCCTGATCAGGATCAAGGGCTTATGGCACCTGGGAAGGGATAGGATTTATCAGACCTAATCTGGTCAGGGTTTATCACGCCTTGTCACTGACCAGGTCTTAAACAAATTAGATGCCTGATTAGGGTCAAGGGCTTACGGTACCTAGGAACAGATAGGATTTATCAGACTTAATCCAGTCAGGGTTTACCACGCCTTTCCACTGACTAGATCTTAAACATATTAGATGACTGATCAGGGTCAAGGGCTTACGGCACCTGGGAAGGGATATGTTTTAAAATTCTTACTAAGTGTTAAGGAATTTTAAGGCATTCAGCCAACTTCAACCTTAGATTTTTAACCAAAGATACGTATGAGAGTGCTAAAATACTTGGACACTTTTCTTTTATTCATAAAGGAATAATTATTACAAATGTGCTACAAGCTTACAATTGGATTCGCTTGAAGAAGAGTTCTCTCAGGGTTAGTATTTGTTTAGCATCTCCGCATGCCAGACTTTGCTTAGAATGCTGCCATCTGACCGGGCCAGTTTATAAGTTCTTGGCCTGACTGCCGTGACCACTCGATACGGTCCTTCCCAGCTAGCACCCAAGGATCCTTCCGATGCTACTCGTGTATTGAGGGTGATTCTCCTAAGTATAAGATCACCTTCCCTGAATGAGCAGGATCTAACCTTTCAGTTGTAGGACCTAGGCACCTTTTGTTGGTGGGTGGCTGTCCTGATCAGAGGACGATCCCGGGCTTCCTCTGTTAAGTCTAAGTCAAGATGTATGATTTGTTGATTTTCTTCTTCACTAAAATGAGAAGTATAGAATGTTGGGATGTTCATTTTGACTGGGATTACTGCTTCAAACCCGTAGGCTAGGAAATAGGGCGTCTCATCCATGGTTACCTTTGCAGTGATCCGATAAGCCCATAAGACTTCGAGGAGTTCATCTGTCCAAGCTCCCTTCCTCTCACCCAGCTTCTTTTTGAGTAATTTCTTGATGGTCTTGTTGACTGTCTCAACTTGACCATTTATCATTGGATGAGCCGGGAATGCCAGCCTTAGATCAATATTCTATTCGCTACAGAACTTCTTCATTTCCTTGTTATTGAATTGTTTTCCATTGTCTGCAATCAGAACGCTGGGAATTTCATGTCGATAAAGAATGTTCCGTCGGATGAAAACAATGGTGTTCTTCTTGATGATCTTGAACAAAGGTTTCGTTTTTACCCATTTTGTGAAGTAATCGATGGTTACAATAGAGTATTTTGTATGTACCCTAGTAGGTGGAAAGGGTCCTATCAAGTTAAGCCTCTATTGTGCAAAAGGCCAAAGACCCAGCAAGGTGGTCAAGTTTTCTGGAGGTTGTCGGGGGATGTCTGCATACACCTGACAAGCATGACATCGCTGTATAAGCTGGTGGGCATCTTCACTCATAGTTGGCCAAAAATACCCCTGCCTGAGCACTCGGTGGATCAGATTCCTGCGATCGTTATGATTATCGCAAGTTCCCTGGTGCATCTCATTCAACACTCTTTTTGCTTCCTACGGTCTCAGGCATCTCAGGTATGGGGTGCTGATTCCCCTTTTATATAGGTTGCCCTCTATCACAGCGAATCTGACAGCTTTTCTCCGAATTTTAAGAGCTTCATTTTTGTTAACTGGCAGGATGCCTTCACTGATGTACTTCAGGATAGGGTCCATCCATGTGTCTATTTCCTGACCAGAGCCCCTCCCTGGTCAGGGAAATCTTTCTTCCTCCACGAGCGGTGCTTTTGCTAAAGCTGGAATCTTCATCTCCTTGTCTTCTTTTTGCTATTTCAATTTTTTTTAAAGGAAAATTTAAGAAAATATTTTCTCGAAAAACTTCAGAGAATATTTCTTCCTCCTTCCTTCCTCCACACACGGTGCTTCAATGGCTTTTTGTTTGTCCCCACTTACGGCGCCAGCTATTGGTGCAAGAATTGTCCGTAGACCCTTTTGGTGGCCAACGTGGAATGACCCAGTTGGTGAGGTGTGAGGGGCTGTTTATTGGAGGGTGATTTCTACACCGAAAAATGATTGCAAGCATGGCTGTTTTCGGTAAAACTTCACCTCCTAAGCCTGCAAAGAAAATAAACACCTCGAAGTGATGCAGGGAGGGGTTTTCAACGTGAAAACTCCGATGTCTAAGTCAGAGTGGTGGAAGAAAAGAAATGTGTTTATGACGAAAACAACAAGAAGAAAATGGTAAATGGTTTGAAAAGGGAGAAAGTGTGTAAAAAATACCCAACAGAGATAATGAAGAGAAATCGATGGTAATAAGGCTGTCGGATCTCTCTCAATCTATAAGTGTGGCTCAAGTGTTTCTCTAGGTCTCAAAATCCTACCCTTGAGTAATCAAAAATCCAACCTTTTTATCGTTAAAGAAGTTTAATTTATATAGTGCCCCTCCTCCGAATAGTAATGTGACTTGGCATCGGAGAATCAAAAAGATGTGATATATGACATGGGACAGTGTGCAGCCGATTTCCTTTAATGACGTTGTCACATCTGCAGACTTTGTAAGCCTGTCACCGTCCCATCACCTGAAAATGGTCAGAGAATGGGACGGGTGCTTTTAAGGTGCCAGTTGTCATCAATCATTCCCATTTTTGAGTAGGAAGGGCACATGTTCATTAATACTCTGGTCAGGGATTGTTTGAGAGCCACCAACAAGGGAACTCCTAGCATGGGGCAATTTCTCCGAGAAGCTATTCTGGTTCTTGAGTCGGCGGATGATTGCAAATTCTAACTTTCGGATGCCTGAGACGACGACGATTCTCCTGGGAAGCAGGTTGCCTAGGGCGGATGTCATCATTGATAATGGAATCCCTGAGCTGGGGGACACCTGGGATGGAATGCCCCTGAGATGGAGACTTTCTAGATCCGCCTGGCCTTCTGCCATATGTTTTGCTGATGGATGTTCAATTCTTACTTGGGACGGTGGAATCCCTGAATCAGGGGATAACTGAAAAGGTGAAATCAGTGAACCGGGGTGCCTAGGACGGAGTATACATGAGAAGAGAATATCCTGGAATTACATCTAGCCTCCTCTCATATATCTTGTTGATTGGATACTCACGTGTTATCTCCGTATTTTTCCCCAAATAAGATGAATTGCTTGAAACAGGAACTGTTGTTCTCTGTGTGCATAGAGGCTGGGTTGCTTTCTGATTCTAGTCTAAGTAAATGTACTTCTGGGCATGTATGGAAAATGTGGTTAGTTGAACTCTTCAGAGTGCATGTTTGTGGCGATGCTTTGCCGAGACACCATCTTGGAATACAATAATGAGTGGTTCTCTTCATAATAATCATCCTGATAGATCATCGTTATACTTTAGAGATGATTTTTTCTGGAGAACAGGCGGATAAAGTGAGTTTGTCATCTGCTGTTGCAGCATCTGTTTGTCTTGGGTAGTTGAGATATGGTCAAGTCATTCAAGCATCTGTTTCAGTTGCCAGTTCACTCATTTTGTTATATTGACAGTGTGGAGATATCAAAGCTTCAGAGATTGTTTTGGGGTATGGCATGTAATGCTGTTGTTAGATGGAATGCAATGATTAATGGATTTTCTTCAAATGGAAAGATTGAAGAAGCATTTGATCATCTGCATGAAATGCAATTGAAAGGAGCTGTAGTACCTCATATAGCAACTGCAGTTACCATAATTTCACTTCGTGCAGTCTCAGTCTTGTTGAGAGAAGGAAAAAGTGTGATGGGTAATAAATTCGTAAACTTATAGTAAATGATCTGTTAGTAATGAACAGCGTAATGGACTTCAACTCAAAATGCAACAACGTAGCTAGTGCTAAGCGCCTCTCCGACAGATGGTCTTATGGAAAACGATGATCTCTGGGTATAACCAAAAGAAAATGATTGCGTCCACCTCTAAATAAAATGGTAATTTATTTATTTCACTTGATAGGCCACATTATTCTAGTATCAAGTGTCATCGACCATAGTTTATTTCAAAACTATACTAAATTATTCTCCAATTATCTTCACACTTACACCTACACTTTATACTCCCTTTTTTATGGAAGAAAATTAATGTAACTCATTTATGGTTTACATTTCTCACATAAATTTGTATCTCAAAACTTATGTAACATAATTTAACTCGTTAATTTTTTTCGTATGAAATAATATTCAATGCAGTAATCGAATGCATAATTTCCGATATGTAAAATGACCTCTAAATATGGTATGGGATAATTTATTAAGAATAAAGAGTCTAACCTCATTATTAATAAATTAGAAAGAAAAAAAAAATCTTATTAAACTATTACCCATATCAATTTGATATAAATAATGATTTAAAAAGTCAAAATTACAAGTTTAATTAATTTAAAAAAACAAAACAAAACTAGAATAGTAACCAAACTTATCCTTTTGTCAAATTCTGCAGATGATATTTTGATTTTTGATTTTTAAATTTATAATTTTTTTATTAAAAACCAAATCAAACAGAATTATATCTTGGTGGATAATATTATTCCAATATTAACAAGTATAGACTATAAATTATTTAAAACTTTTGCTAAATTATTATCCCATAATCCTGCACCATTCAATCTTGAAAATAAAATTTATAATCTCTAACACCTTATGCAAGAAAATTACTTCATTTTCCTTTTCATATAAAATAGTATATCAAAAATTTATGTAATTGGTCAATTTTCTGCTCTTAGCAACCGAGTACATGTTCTTCCATTATTGCAAAACACCTTTGAATATGATGTAAAAATTTTGTGATCTGATGAAAATTACTACATTAAAATATACTCTCCCTAAACTTTTAAGGATAAATGTCATTCCCCTGATACGACGGATGAAGATATATATTCCAGAACAAAAGATTTGCTGTTCCATTCAAATCCAATCCTGAGCTCCAACTTACAAGATAATAGAATTTTTAACAAATTACCACTGAAGAAAGCAAAGGAGAAAAAAAAGAGACCAAATAAATAAATTTTTTAAAGAATTTCATGTAATTATGATGGTAAAACTGTCAAATAGAAGACTCAGAAATTACAAAAGACATGCATGCACCTCAACAACTCAAGTCTCACAGCATTGTCATATCTGTAATTTGTTAAATAAAATTCAGATTCACTTGCCTAATACCATAACCAAAAATTGGTGAAAACAGAGGCCACAAGACAGTGAAAAATGTACTAAAGCAGGCAAACATCGGTAGGTGGCCTGAAAAACTCATTCAAACACTCTTCAGGAAAAAAGGACCCGTTCGCTGGTTCACATATCATCGTGACTCAGTAGAGATCCCATGCTAAGCCAGCAGTGGTGCGTTGAAATTCTAGACAATCACTAGGTGCCTTCAGAAAGTTGACATTCAGATAACTCGGCAGGCAGAGCTTAATCAACTAAACCTGTCAATTATTATTTCAATCATCAATGTAATAATATGACCCGGCAGCTTTTTGATCCCTGTCCTTGGTGGAGTCCAATTTGTTGATTCTTGGTCTGTAATTGGTTGGATCCCGCCGAAATGTTATATCTAGATGCTGCATCAAGTGCAAAACAGCATAACAGTGAGTACTATTATATTATGTGCAAGCTTAGCTGAAAGGGGAAGACACAGAGTATAAAGTCTGGAGCTGTCATTATGAGATGTTCAGTCAAAAGGGAACACTTCAATGAGACTATTTCTAAGTAAGTCCTAATAACGACCATACAATTGTAACTAATTCTTATAAAGAAGGGCAAGACATATAAACAAGGGAAAGTAGTGAAACTCACAGATAAGAATAGATTCATTCCAGTCAGCAATGACTGTGGAGAATTTGCAGTACAATCCATGGATGGCTTTCCCTCATACACAATAACTCTATCTGCCAGATAAGAAGCCATTATAAAATCGTGTTCAACCACAAATGCAGTTTTCTTCGCATGCAAGATAAACCTCTTAATGACTTTTGAAGCAACAATGCGCTGCTCAGAATCAAGATAAGCACTAGGTTCATCAATCAGATATATGTCTGCAGGCTGCAAGAAAAGTAAACAGTGCATTAGACTAAGCCAAAATAACAAAAATAAGCTCCACTATCTGTGTTACCATCGAACATAACTAGGATGCTAGTGAGACTTTATCTAAGAGCCCAGTCTTGATTTGCTTGCATAACAGAAACTACTGATAAAATCGCATTATCCCATCCAATCCAAATCCGAACAGAAACAATTTTCATTCACCGTCAGAACAAGCTAACATTTATACGCGAAAGAAAAAGTGTTTGTCACCTACAACGTGCATATGGCTTCTGTTCATACATTCACTAAGTGCATGCAACGTTAGACTTGAAGCCATGTTAAAAGCTGGCATAAATGGATAAGCTAAAAGTGCAGAAGTTTAACGTGTTTCAAGCAACAAATGCTATCTCAGAACTTTAGAACCATCCCTACAATATACATATCCATATATGATTTTAAGACTGTCCTCAACCAGAACCTTCTACCAACCTTTTTATATTTTATTTTGTTTCCTTTTAACTTCTATTATGTTAGAACAATTACCTTCCCAAGGCACAGACATAATGCAACTCTTTGTAATTCTCCACCAGAGAGATTCACAACTTCTTGATCCATCAATTGTTCAATAAGAAGAGGCTTCATTACATCTGACACAAACTGTGGATGCATATAGGAATCACGTATTTTTTGATGTAGCAAGTGTCTAACTGTAGACTGAAATTTTGGGCTGATCTTCTGAGGTTTGTAAGAGACATTAAACTCAGGTATCTCCACATCAGAACCTTCTACACTATCAGGTTTCAACAAACCAGCCTATAAATTTAGCAAAAATGTTGATCAATTATATTGTTCAAGAGGCTGTAACTCACAATAACTGAAACAGCTATCTACAAAAAGCACACAAAGTTAAATGAAATCAGAGAGTACCAGCATTCTGATAAAGGTTGTCTTCCCTGTTCCATTCTCACCCAACATTACAATAATCTGGGAATCAGTAAATTCACCCTCAATCACACGAAGCCTAAAATTACCCTGAGTTTTAGTCATGGTGGGGTATTTGTATCGTGCATATGTCTCAATTTCCTCAGCACTTTCTTGTGGAGTCTCAGCGACCTAAAAAAACCAAACAGGTAAAATGAAAATGAACGTCTGAATCCAGAAAGAAATACAGCCACAAAATAACAGGTATACCTTGAAGGTCAATGATTCGTCACGGAAGCGAAGATTTTCAGTAGGTACAAATCCAGCCAGGAAAATATTGATTCCTTCTCTAACAGAGAAAGGAAGAGTTACAACACCGTATGCACCAGGTTTCCCATATAAGCAGCAAATAAAATCTGAGAGGTAATCTAGAACACTAAGATCATGCTCCACAACAATGACATAGCTGAAACAAAAAGTTTTGATAGAGTAAATAACCTCATTTAAGATAAATTTGTTAAAAGCTTAGAAAAATAAGAAATGAAAAATAAAACCTGTTGGGCCTTAGCAAAGATCGGATAACTTTCGCGGCTTTAAGACGCTGCTTAACGTCAAGATAACTGGAAGGCTCATCAAACATATAAATCTCTGCATTTTGTATGGCAACGACTGCAATTGCAAATCTCTGCAATTCTCCACCTGATAAATCCCCAACATTACGGTCTATAACTTGATTCAGCTCAAGATCCACGCATAGATTTTCCTTCATGTCCCTCTCATCCTTTTGGTCAAGTACCTGACCCACATTGCCTTGAACTGCTTTCGGAATGTGATCAACATACTGGGGCTTTATAATAGCCTATTAAAGTTAAAACATATTTTTAGTAGAAAAAGAAGGAAGCATAAGGGACATGGTAACTAGTCACCACGAAAATCATTTGGTTAACAAAGCAACGCCAGAACATTTAGCATGCACAACTAATAAATTTTAGCAAGAATGAAAAGACATGAACAAGTATGTTAATTAAAATTGTACGGTAAAAGAAAAATTATAGAGTTTCCAAATTTCCCTTTTTAGCATACTACCTCTTCTCTAATGTTTTAAACCATTTTTTCTAGAATAATGCGTCAATCCTGGTTATTCAACTGTAGTGAACTAACAGAACTCCTTATTGAAGATGGTAATTAATAACTCATAAGAAAGGTAATAAATATCTCAAAATTGCGTAAAACAAACAGTACCTTCAAATTGTCTTCCAGAATACGGGTAAAATAATTCTGAAGCTCAGACCCTCGGAAGTAGGTCAAAATTTCCTGCCAATCTGGAGGATTCTGTGAAGACAAAACTCAATCATGTGAATAACAAGCATTCATCAAGAAGCAAATAGGGTTATGATTCTTTGGGACACTACATTGAAACGGCCCAAATTTGGCTTCAGTTTCCCAGCCAAAATCTTGAGTGCAGTTGATTTCCCAATACCATTTGTTCCAACCAAGCCAAGCACTTGCCCAGGCCTCGGGACTGGTAACCTGTATCAATAATTTCCAGTTATCTAAAATAAATAAGGCAACATTCTACCAACGCTCAGGAAGAGAGCAACCTGTGTAATTTAAAAGTGTTGGGTCCATATCGATGGGTTGTATCTTTATCCAAATCCTTTGGCAAGTTAATGATCTGGATTGCTTCGAATGGGCATTTCTGCACAGTAGATCAAGTTAGTGACTTCGAATTGTAAACTGCAAGGAAAGTTAAAAAAAAAAATACAGTAGAAACCAAATCTGATTTACAAACCTTAACACAGATACCACATCCAATACACAGCTCCTCGGAGATAAAAGCAAGCTTAGATGCAGGGGTAACCTCAATACACAATTTCCCTGAAAATTTTCAATCTGAAAGGGTAAGAAAAGGAATATTTGAAGCAACCAAAGGCAGCAATACAAACCAAATTCAAAGGTGACATGTAGGATAGTACTTGATAGTAAATTCAGAAGACCCTACTTCAAAAACAGAAACTCCCCCTTAGTAAAGACAGGGACATACTCAAAGCAAAACTGTAACACAAGAAAACACCAAAAATGGATTAAAAAAATCAATTTTTTTTTTGTAAATTCTTTGGCTGATCATGAAAGAACATCATACACAGAATCCTGTCAAATCATTACAAACCCGCATCTCAATTAAGTTTCTAGCGATTTATCAAAACTGCACATACATCACAAACCAAACAATACTCATAATCATCAGAGAAATGATTAAAATTACTAGCTATCTTCCCTAAAATTTTAAAATCCCACATACCAATCACAACCAAAAGCTACAAAGTCGCATCCAATCGATGAAAAACTCACCCGTTTTAACAACAGGACAACTCTTCTTGCATTCCTGACGACACTTCTTGGGCTTGCATCTGTCAGAACTGACTATAGCTATACGCGTCAATCGGTCGGCCATCGGTTACTCCTCTTTTGTTTCAATCCAAATATTTCAATTAATTCGCAAATTCCAATCAAGAAACAAATAATTTCATTGAAACGACAAGAATAAAAAATTGAAAGATCGAAAAGTAAAAAGATAAGAAAGGAAATGATAGTACCTTGGAATCGAATGAGACGTGTGCTGGGAACGCTCTCTCTTGACGCTGAAAGCGTAATGCCCACGTACTCAAAGCAACCTCAGCAGAATGGAGCGTTAGGGTTTTTCTTTCTTTCTTGAGATTGGATCCGAGTTGGTTCGCTTGGGTTCGGATATTGGATCAATAAATGGGCTGATCCGGTCCCGGTTTACTTGGCCCCATGATTTCGGCATGTTGTCGGACCCATTTCTATTTTATTCCATTGTTTTGAAATATAAGCAAAAACGAGAGCCCTGTATTTGCTTGAATAAGAGAGTGTTCAAAAATATAAATTTATTTTTATTTTTTTCATAAATAAAATGTATTTGTTACTTATATTTGACAAAGATTTTGGGAATATAAAAAAAAAATACATATGCATGTTCATGGAAAGTATAAAACAAAAAAAAATATTTTAAATTTAAAGTTTTATTTAGGAAATATCTATTAGGTTCAAAAAATTTATGCAGTGAAACAATTATGAACCTAAATTTTTTATGAAGTTGCAAACTTTCAATTAATTGAAGAATTTTTTTTACTTGAATTTCTATATATTAATTGTAAAATGGTTCACGAATTTCCAATTAATCGAAGAACTTTTTTTTTACTTGAATTTCTCTCTCTCTCTCTCTCTATTTGTTTAACGATTGTAAAAATTAAAATGCGAGCATGTTACAATTATTTTCATCGACCCATTTATATTTTCATACATCAATCGGTATAACATCTTTCATTTGATTCCTATGCATTTTTCAACTCTTTCATTTGGTTTCTTTGTTTGTTTATATTTGTGAAAATTCCAACAAGAAATTGATATGAAAAAGTGAAAAAAAAAAAACTATCATTTTTTGTTGTGCTGGCATTGGCATGCCCATTTATACATACATTAATTTTGAATAGTAAACAATTTATATTATACATAACATCATTCCATATTGTCAAATGCTGGAAATATAAAGTTCTATATAAAATTTTATATGCAAATTAACTAAGTATAGTTATATATTACATGATTTCTTTTATTTTTTTTACTCTTGTAAAATTTATGATAGATATAATTTTATTATATCAATTTATAAGATTGAGTATTTTTATTGGTGAAAAGCAAATATTGTATCAAACGAAAATAATCTACTGCATTATATTGAATGAAATTTCAAGTAATCAGAAAAATATAGACATATTACGTAGTAGAAAGAGATAAAGGATGAGAATTCGATTGAACTCACCATTCCTGTCGATTGATAATGATGATAATAATAATAATAATATTTATACATGTACTCCAGTACTTGTATACTAACATCCATATGATTAATATAAATCCATAAGGCAGTTAAATTCAAAATATTCTCTACCAAAAAGGGGAAAAAATAAAATTCAGACATTGATATTGATGGAATATTATATAAGAAATCCTGGAGTAAGCCTGCAGCATTTGTTGAGGGATCTCGACGATACACCATTGCTTAGGAGGTTCAGACGGAGGATTACTTCACTTGTGCTTCTTGAATGATATGGATAATTTAGAGAGAGAAAAGAATGAGAGTTATAGAAAATTAATACGTATAATTTAGAGAGGGAAGAGAAAGATAGTTATAGAAGAAAACAAAAATAGTTTTTGAATAATAATTATCCTTCCCAAAAGATTCTACCACCAGTCTTTATATAATGTTAAAGGTGTTTCATTAATGAGCAAATTTCTGGACCAATTTGTAAGGTTTTCTGGACCAATTTGCTAGCTTTTAAAATTAGTTTTAAAAGGGGGCAAAATAGTCTTTGTGGTTGAATAGTTAGTTAGTTAGTTTTATATATAAACACAGAGAACGAGCGTGTAAAAGAATGATTGTTTTTCATCTCCCATTGAACAAACAATACAGAGAATCTTTCTCTGGAATAAAGAAGCATTTTTCCAAATCTTGGTATCTTGTTTTTCTTCCTCTTTCTTGAATTTTCTTTTTTGGTTCTTTCCTTTCGTTTCTAGTTTTGTGTTGTTTCTATTCAAGTGCTGGAAATAAAGAAGTCTTCTGCATTCAGAGATTCATCAGCTAGCTTTGGTGATCTTGGAGATTCTGGGTTCGACAGGAAATAGTCTGCAATATATACAAAGAAATAACTAAGAATTAGGCAAGAAAACAACCACTAAGTATCCAATCCTATCTGCTAACGGTTTAATTAAAATATTTTCTATTTTATTAAATAACTTATAAGCTACGGCTTCCTGCATGAGCCACGTTTCTCTTCACAAATCTAAATTGCATATATCATCCCCCTCTCTAAAACAATCCTTATCCTCAAGGATGAAATCAGTCTATATTTACTGAATTATGTTCCAGGGATTCCACCAGGGTCTATTTTTTCTGTCAAATTGTCTTCCATTTCTTCAATGTTTCCCTAGGGATTATCCTTAATCATAAATAGTTGGGGTTGTTCGCAACGATGACCAACGGTGAATTTCTCATCGCAGTAATAACAAAGTCCCTTTTCTCTAGTGGTGTCTAACGGGCCTGAACCGACCGGTCCGGGCCGGTTCGTCGGTTCCAACTTAATGGAACCGGCCCAATCGGAAGGCGAAACGGTCCGGTTCAGCGGTTTGAGA
>JAVXUL010004114.1:0-12757 GCA_035590515.1 Trichilia minutiflora | reverse complement strand
ATCTAGTTCTTTCTCATGAACTCATATCCTACACCATAATCTTATCCAAGACATCTTCTTCAAGTTTTATACCCTCTCATGCACAATCTAAACACGAAGACATACACGAACACTCTTAATGGATTTACAATCATGCCCAAATGCTAAGGGACAAATTTCACATCATCGATAGGCTAACACATAGGAAAAAAATTAGCTTCACTATTCCTGACTTAAATAAAAAAAATAAGTACTGCTAGACAAATCCAAGGTCTAAGATCACTTCAACTCATATGAGCACTAAAGTATTTGGAGATCATGTACACAAATCAATTTTTTGAAGCAAACAAGATCATTCCAGCTTTTGAGAAAGAAAACCTAAAGAACGCTAGAAGTCATATTTGAGATTGTATCTGAACATGTATAGGTTTATCTTGTTGAAACCTGAAAAATCTAGAATGAAAAATGATACAGTAAAGGATGGCAATACATGAGGGACTAAGAAACTGAGGAAGTCAATAAGAGCGAATCAAGAATAAAGCAAGGATTAGAGTTCATCTTATAAGAATAGTTATATTGAAGTAGTTAAATATTAATTATCAATTTATTTAGAAATTTATTTTTTATACTTTCTCTTAGAAGAAACTTTATATTTTGTTTTTCTTTTAAGATAAGATTAGACTATGTTTTAATCAGATTTATGACTTCAATATGATTGCTAATTATAATTTTGGTTAATAAATAGATTCTCTCAATTATCTTACTTTTCTAATTTATCCCTTACTAGATTCTTAATTAAGAAAAGATCCTAGACACTGTGACATAAATGGTTGAGTCTCGAATCTAGAAAAAGAATTAAGGAGTTATTTAAAGTATTGTATCATAATAATGATTGGGAGATTATATAAACTATGTAAGAAGATAACTTATCAAAGCTAAATATAAAATAGCCATTTGTGGATAACCTTACTCTACTACCCTATGTGGTAATAGACATATTTGGTCTATAACTTCTTGTATAGAAAATATAATATATCCTCTTTAGATTCAGATGTAACAACCTCTATATCTTATTTGGCTAATATCTGGAACTTTTGTAGGACTATACTATAAGGTAAGAATTCTAAGAAGATTAAAGTTCATAATTCGAATTCAAGTTTTCTTCTAAAGAGTTCAGTCCTATAAGCTTTAGCGTAAATGTGGATCACTAATGATTTGTATTTTCCTTAAACATGTGACAAGCACATATGATTGTCAGTACCATCTATTAGATGAAAATCTTCTCTAATTTTTAGATCTATTTTGGGATATTAATGGATAAATTAAGTCTTCGAAGTATGAAAAATAAAGTTCTCTGAATCACTAAACATAACTTGTAATCTTTTGGATTTTAAGTTATAAATTTAAGTCAATCACCTCTATAGCAATCAATCAATAAGAAGAAACTATAGAAATCACATAAGTCACAAAGCTCTATCAGAAGATTAAGAAGTAGAAAGGTTAGAATTTTAATGTTTATTAGATAAGTAAATTATAATATAAATTAGGATTCTGATCTGATGACTTATAATAAAAAAATTAACCGGTCATAATTCTGATATATTGATTGGATGCTATAAGGAATAAAGTACAGTATATACAATGGAGGTTAAAAAATGATTGAGTTACCTAAAGAGTTCAAACCAATAGATTGCAAATGGGTATACAAAACTTAAAGGAAAAGTAAAGGCAATGCTAAAAAATTCAGGGTTAGGCAACTTGCAAAAGACTTCGGGTAAAGAGAAAATGGGTGTCAGGCAACCTTACTCAGTGGTAAAGTAAGGTAAAGAGATCCATATAATTCAGCTTAAAGGATCTATAGAAAAAGTAAGGAACATATGATTTAGAAGTTAAAGAAATTGATCTATAGGATGAAATAAGCTTCTTATCAGTGATATGTAAAAGATTAAGTGTAATTTTTGGTTTGAAGAAATAATGGTGATAAGTGTACCTACATAAGAATTAGTGGGAGTTTACCTACATAGAGATCACTGGGAGATTGCTTCATGAGTCAAAGCAACTCTTGACTACAAATTTTAACATAAAAGATCGTAGAAAAGTTTATTATATCCTGGGTATTAAGATTCATTGCTATAGATCTCATAAAGTTTATAAAGTTTATAGATAATCTCAAATATATATATATCGATAATTTTTTAAAGATTTATCATATTAATACAAAAATCTAAAAGGTGCCTATTACAAAATGTGACAGTTTAATAAGATCAAAGTATCAAGCATGATCTTGAAAAGGAATAATTGTCACTCTTGTGTATGTAATTGGTAGTCCTATGCATATAAAAGTTTGTGCTAAATTAGACATAGTTTTTACTGTGAGCATTTCTTAACCGACACATGTCAAACTCTGGGCATAATCATTAGGTTGCGGTCAAGAAAGTGATAAGAAATCCACAAAGTATAAAGGATTTGGGTATATGGAGTAGATTTTGGTGGATACATAAGATCACTTCAAGATCAATTTAGGTTACATATTCATGTTAACAATTAGAGCCATTTTCTAAAAAGTCCAAAGCAAACTCTAACAGATTTCTTAATCGTGTATACTGAGTTTATAGACTATTATGATAATAACTCAGAAATCTTATTTTAGAATATCAAGATTGTTATAGGTATATAATTCATACGGATATTGACCGGTCCAAAAGAAGGTTAATATTTGGTTGAATTATAGTTTACTTATGGTAATAAATGCATAATAATTGTTAAATATTCCAAGTCAATAATAAATTGATTTAAGTATCTATTGAGATAAGAGTGGTGCTACATATTATTTCTGGATTAACAAGAGTAGCAATGGATCAACGTAATCAATGTACTTAACAATCAGGAATTTAATTAAAGAAAAGATGTTGTAATACATCAAGACAGACTCCAGGATAGATGTTTTAACCAAAGATATGAAACTCATAACCTTTGAGCGGTATACTATAAACATGGGTATACAGAATTTAATAATACTTTGGATTAGTGAGAGTATAATAGTATATGAATATAAGTATGGTTTCGGATATTCATAAATAAATCCGCATTAAGGTTTGTTTATTGTATTACTATATGATAATCATCATTCTGTTTGCTGTGTTATATGCTCTTTAATACTATATAAAGTCTCAAGAATAAAGTAATGATAATTAGGAATTTGAGCTTATTAAGGTGAGATTAAATATGTCCATTAATTTTATAACAGTCATAGACATATAGACTTATTGAAGTCAAATAGTTTCTTTATTTTATTATTAAAGTATAAAGGTAGGAAACTATAAAGAGGACCGATAAGATTATAATGTTATTTATGATCACATCAGGAAATCATATCTTACTACACTGCTAGTCCCAAAATCTATGTCAATTTAATTGATAATATTTGTAATTTGGATTGATTATGCGTCAGTAAAATTACATTAATCGTCAGTCATAGTCTAATATTAAAGATTAGATTAGACTGGATTGTTTGAGGCATTAAACTCATGACTATTATTTTAAAATATGACCACATAAAATGCTTTCTTTGTTAATTGCCCCGAGAGTCATTTTCGAATAAATAAAATTTTTATTTTCAAAATCGATTAATGTAGTCCAAGTAGGAGAATATTGGATTTTTTATAAGCTTACATTAATCGTTATTATGATTTTATTAAAAACTAGCTAATGTCATAGTCATTAAGTAAAGTAGACTCAATTATGTGATCTAAAAGAAATTGGGGTTAATGTCTATAATGGGCTAGTTTTGATAGTTAGTGTAGACCATAGGTCATGCTGAAGCCTTTGATAGGAAGACTCAGCAAAGACTCAGCAAAGATCAATTAGGGTTAGGTTAGGTCCCCTCTCTAACTCTGTATAAAAGAAAATATGGGTTTCAAAAAATTATAATCTGTCTCCTTTTTATTGAATAGGCTACCACAAAATAGAGAATAGAGAGAAAAACCTAATATTTATAATCCTGCAAATTATAATGATAACTGCGTCAATGATCAAAAGAGGTACGCATTTGTATTATGATTTATATTCTAATTTTTATGTATAATGATCTTATAAAAATTAAAATTTCCAATATAATACAAATGGATTCTTACCCTTGAAGGCAAAAATTACAATTTATATGTTACAAAATAACAAATATTACCCCCCAAAATATAATATATACTTGTAATGTATTTATAAAATGGTGTTGTACATCAATGAAAAACAGAAATACTTGTAATATGGAAAAGTCAAGCACGTGACGTGAATTCCATCATCAAAAAATGTTATCAATAAAATAAATAAATCACTATTAATAATAATTAAAAAAAATTAGATTCGATCGGCGGCTGGGCTGGCACGTTTGATCATGAATGGGTCAATTATGGTAGACAGAGTCTAAAATACCGCTACTGTTACAATAGATATTCAACCTCGAACTGAGCATTCCTCGCTGTTTTCATCTGCTTCACTCAACAAATCTCTCTTCACTCATATTTTGCATTCTCCACAGGTACTCATTTTTGTCCCTTTTGAACTTGTTCAAAGGATTTAAAACAGTAATGTTATGAGCAATTAATATAAAACAAGCGTAAAATTGAACTAACTATCATTCTTACATAAAATTTGGTGCGTGTATGCCTGAAGATAACGAATTGTGAGTCAGTGGTCTTCTCAGATTAAATAATTAACTAGTTGTTTTTGCTTTTTGGGATGGCACCTCGCCTTTGTCTTTTGGGATGGACTGGAGTGCTCCTCCTTGCAAATGGTACTCTCAGATTCTCTAACTTTCGTCCCTTTTCGTTAAAAACTAGTAACTTTTCTCTGGAATTTGAGTTATGATTATATATGCTTGATTTTCTGGTTTCATGATGGAAATATGATTTGTGGCTTATCTAGATCTTTTAATTTTTGTTATTGCCAGAGCTGAAATAATGGATTAATTATTTTGTCTGGTATAAAGTATTAAGTGCTGTAGTATCATAGTTTTAATAAAAACATATAATTGCAGAATGATTTTACCCTATAGAGGACTTGAGAGAGTTACTTTACAAATTGGGGTAAGCAATTCTTATGTAATTGGGTTGGAACATTCCAAATTGTTTACTTTGTTTATAGTGTGTGGGTATTTATAAGCATTTGAACTTCCTCTTTTATGGTTTGCACATATTGTATGCCGCATGGCAGTGAACTTAGTGTAGGTAGAATGGATAGCATGAGTAATTTTTACCAGACATGGTAGAAGGGAAGGCATACATGTTTTATGTATTGTTCTGATTGTATGTGAACCTCCTATATTGGGTAAGTGTCCAGTTGTGCCATTATGTAGCTATTATAAGTGGATTTTATGTGTTGTTCTGCCTTCTGAATGGAATCTTTGACTTGACGGGAATTGTCAATACTTTTCCCTCGACCTAAAAAAATGTCAAAGTTCTAATTTAGTTTGGTCTCTACTCTTGCAAACTGTGGCTGTTTAACTGGAATTATTTTATCATAATTTTTAGGGTATTTGAGTGAATTAACTGATCCGTATTTTAATATTTGTCTGTTTTGTTAGGTTGGTTGCACTAGAATTTTAATGTTGTATTATTGTTTTCTTTGTTAGTATAGTAAGCTAAACTACAAGTTAAAATAAATAAATAACTAAAACTTTTATATCCCAATCTAATTTATTCGAGTTGCGGGTACAAATTTTGCTATTTGCATAAGTTTTTTGATGACTGCCTTACGCCATGTTAAGGAGTAAAATATCTCAAAATTTTGTTATTTGCATAAGTTATACAAAGTTTGTTATTTGCATAAGTTTTTTGATGACTGCATAAAATATCTCAATATGTTATCTCTATCCAATTTTTATTTTTTTTATAAATTTTGTTTGCAGGTATTGGCTATCAGTTGGTGATCAGCCATCAGAGTCTGTTGTACAATTGATTTTGAATTCAGTAATCTTGTCATAATTCGTAGTTTAGATCGTAGCTTAAATCTTAGTTTGCAGATACTCTGACTTGGAAATATATCATTGACAAATTGTAGCCTAGCGGTTAGCCATTTAGATTACAGTTACCTGTAAGAAGTTAGCGGTTTTTAAGTTTTGAAAGCAAAACTGGTACTTTATATGAATAAATAACGTCACTGATTGAAAAAGAAAATTGTATTCATTCTTGATTCTGGATCGCTCATGTTCCACAATTCACTTCTTTGTTCTTCATTTCTGTTGAATAGTTTCTGATTATATTCTTCATTATATCTTGATAAATTCGTCTAAGCAAAGACTCTTTTGTTGGGGAAGCGAAGAAAATGAGTCATCCGTATGTACCCAGAGATCTGATTCTTGTAGATTACATTCCCAATTTGCTCTCTCAGTCTGTCATACTTGCTGCTTATGGAATCACTTCCTTTTTCGTCATTGTGGTCACGTGGATCATATCTGGTTTGTCTCTCTTACTCTCTTATTTTGCTTACTAGTCTTAGATTTCAAGTATTTGATGTGGAAATCTGCTATGAGATTTTAAATTTGTTATGTATAATTTGGATTTTGGGTTAGCCGTATAAACCTTTGAATCTGTTAAAACTTGATTCTATGAGTGGAAAAAATCTTGACAGTACTATCACCTCTGTGTTTCAGAATCATTTTTTTTTTATTGTTACTAGTGAAGAAAATTAGGATATGTTCTTTTTAGTTAGATGAAATTATTCATTTCCAAGAAGAAGGGTGAGATAAAATCTTAGAAACATGTATTATACATGGTGTTTTAAAAGAATTTATGGATTCAATACTGAAAATGAGTTTAAAATTTAAAAAAAAAAAATTCTTTTATAAAATGTCAGAATTATCAGCAAGAAACCCAAATTGTGGTGGACTTTGAGAATTGTTTCAAGACAATGATTTAGTGACCAAACTTCTCATTGGAATTTTTATTGAGGCTTTGATATAATTTCAATTTCTTGGTAATTGCTATTGCTCTGCATGCTTGTTTATGATTAAAGTTTGTTTTATTTGCGGTAATTTATACACTAATCTCAGATCCTAGAGATATAGAATGATGTAGCACTGATGAGAAGAATAGAAATATGAAAGATTTAGAGAGAAAGGGGAAAAAATTCAGAAGAAATACTAGAAATTTAGAGAGAGAAAAAAAAGTTAAGAAGAAATTGGTAGGGAATATCATATTCTTTATTCAATATTCACTATAAACGTAAACAAAAAGGAAATAAAAACAATTTACAATAACAAAATCGAAATTGTATTCTAACACAAACAACAAAACTAATACAAGTAATATGAAAAATAAAATAAAATAAAACTAATGTCAATACTAGTTTAGTTCATTCTTCATTGTAGAAATGAGATAGTTTCAACTTCTTAATTTCTTTATGCATTTTTTTGATTGTGTCAGGAAAAGTACCCAAGATAGCAAAAGTTGATAGATGCCTCATGTGCTGGTGGGCTTTCACTGGCCTTACGCACACCATTCTAGAGGGTTATTTTGCTTTCTCTCCAAATTTTTATAAGGACAAGTCTGGTTTTTATTTGGCTGAAGTTTGTAAGTTCTCTTCCTTTGTAATGTCATAGATGACAATTAGTCATAATAAGCTGTTGAAATGACCTTACAAGTGTGAGGAATTTAGCGGATATACTAATTAAAAAAATCTGGCAGGGAAAGAATATAGCAAAGGTGACTCGAGATATGTAGGGAGAGATGCAGGAGTTGTTGCTGTTGAAGGAATTACTGCAGTTTTAGAGGGCCCTGCTAGTCTTCTTGCAGCGTAAGACTTTACTACTATGAGCTATAAATTCAATTCCATTTTTTTCGTCTAAATCAGGGTTTCAGCATCTTTTAAAAGTCTTCATCAATAATTTGTGCAATTTGTTACCGATATCTGGCAGTTATGCTATAGCTAAAGGAAAGCCATACAGCTACATTCTTCAATTAGCTATTTCTCTTGGGCAGCTCTACGGGACTGCCGTATATTTTATAACTTCTTACTTAGAAGGCGATAACTTCGCTACTAGTCCGTTCTATTATAATGCATACTACATTGGGGCAAATGCCTCATGGGTTGTAATACCCTCACTAATAGCTATCCGTTGTTGGAAGAAAATTTGTGCTGCACAGATCCAAGGCCAGAAGAAGAACAAAGTTCGCTAACTTAGTGTTTGAATCATGTCATCTGGGACCTGAGTGGTTTAAGATTATGCAACTTGATTGTGATGTCCATTTTATGTGTTGTAACTTTATCAATTATGAACACCTTAATTGGGTTATCCTGAAAGCACTAAAGATTTTTCCCCAAAATTTTCTGGATATCTACTTGCTTGAATTGATTGAACAAACGCACTCCTGTGCTCATATTTATCAAATTTATGGACAAGACGTGTCCTAGTTATTTTGAACTTCAAGGACTTGTTTGGTGAGACGTTATATTATATTATAAGAGATGTAGTGTATTGCAGTATATAATTAAAAGATTCAGCCATCAAAATTTCGGCTAAAATTTATGGAGCAATGATAATTTTTCTATTAAAAATTTTTACACAGTGGTGTAGAGCTAACAAAGTACATTCGAACGGTACTTCTTGGTGATTTGAGTTCATAAAGTTCATTGACAGTCGATAGTGGTTGCTGGCTCGCAGTCGGTCACGGCTGACAGGGGTCCAAAAAAAAAAAAGGCCATGGCCAAAATATTGAAAATGTTTATAAATAATAGCAAATAATATTAAAATAATAATAATTTTTATTTAAAATAACAGAAAGCCAAATTCTACCTGAAAAATTTATGTAAGATTAGAACGGGCTGTATAAAAAGTAGTTTTCATAGTTTTACGATATATATATATATATATATATTATTTTGATAAAAATTAAGGTTGATATATAAAGATCTTTCAGATAAATATGTGACATTTTCGACTCTGAAAACCCTTAATCCCTAATTTAGAGAACTTCTGACCTCGAGAGTCTTCAATCCATAACCTTTAGCCTAGGTGTTCATTAGTATAAAAATAAAAATAATCAGAGGACAAAGGATCTTGTGATCAAAAGTATTACCCTGTCATCAAAGTCATATGTCTTATCGTTCGTCAAATTTCAGGTGATGTGAGAATGACATCATCTGTAATACTCAGGTCTGATAGTAAAGCCCTTAAATAAAATGGGATTAACACACTGTCTAAGAATAAGCAATCCCATCATTCCTATTCTTCGATGTCAAGTCACGTTAATCAGCCTTCTAAGAACCTTATAAAAGGAGTGAATTGAACTTAAAAGAGGGAGGAAAATCTACTTCTTTATAATCTCTTTATTTCACTGAAATTTTTTTTCTTCTCTTTGTTTACTTTCACTGACTTAGGCATTGGAGTTTTTCCGTCGAAAAACACATTCAGCGTCACTCCAAGTGTGTTATTGTTTTGTAAGGATCGGTAGGTGAAACTTTATATTGAGAAGGTTTACCCTTTAGGCCTCTTGCGACGGAGAGTCATTCATGTTATAGTCACCTTACTTGCTGAGTTGCTTCTCGCTTGGTGTAAAAAAGTCACTAGATATTTTTTGCATCAATAGCCGATGTTGTCTATGGGAAACTAATGAGAAGCCATTAATATACTGTTCGACGAAGAAAGTAAGGAGAGGAAGTTATCTTAGAAATCTTGACAGAGCTTGGAATTTTGGAGAAAATGGTAGAACGAGGGCAAGAAATGAAAATTTTAGTTCCAGTGAAAGCACTGCGTGTAGCAGGCGAAGAGCTTTGATGGTGTGTGGTGAACGCAGTATCCAACCCCGACTTATTGGCCCAAGCCAGATAGGGAATAAATGACGAAATTCATGGCAAGTAGGCCCGAAATACTTGAGAGAGAGCTCATGAAGAAAGTTCAGATACATGGACAAGAGGGTATCGATACATAGAAGAAGTTCGAATAAAATTCAGCAAGGTATCGATATATGAAGTCTAAGGTATCAATACATGCACTGTCAGCACACTGCAACGGCTAGTTCAGAAGTATTAAATGGCGTCATTAATGAGCAGATAATAGAGCCGTTGGAGGAATTCATCTCAGACATAAATTCAACCATGTTTCCAAATTTAAAGGTTGCTGAAGGCAATACTCAGAGCATTAAGAAAACTAATAAACATTCCCTTGCAATCAATTTTTATTCTTTTTGTATTTATTTTAGAGAGAGAAAGTGAGCTTATTAAAAATACATTATGTTGAAAGTTTTTACTCAAAATTAATTTTTGATATTGTTTTCGGGTTTCTCTTCACTCGTAACAAAGAACAAATTTTATTGAGTTTCACTTCACCCGTTTTAAAGAAAGTTGTATTTGTGATTGCCCTTCACCCGTAACAAGAAGGAGTTGTATTTGGGTTCCTCTTGACCCAGAGAAATAAAGATTTAGTAATTTTCAATATGAGCAGATTCAACTGAGAAGAGTGGACGTAGATTAATAGTTGAACCATTATAAAAATCTTGTTTCTCATCTTCTTTCCTTGTCTTATTATTTACTGCACCTAGTTCATAAAGCATATGCACTAGTTTCATTTATTTCCACAAAAAATTCAAATATCTTCACAAAGTTTTGAAAACCAATTCACCCCCCTCTTGATTTTTGTCATTTGGTCTTATAATTGGTATAAGAGCAAAACTCACGTTATATAGGATTAAACACTTGTGAAAAGTAGATCTTATGACATCTGTACTCTTTCACACATAGTAGAGGGTCAATCCACCAATAGACCTCCATTCTTTAATGGGTCTGACTATACATACTAGAAGAAACGTATACAAGTATTCTTTAGCATATTAGATTTCGATATTCTCACCATTATATAGGATGGGTACAACCCTCTTATGACTATAGACGAAACCACTAAAAAGAGAAAACTGAAATCGAAATCAAAGTGAACTCCATACAAGAAAACTCAATTTCAGTTAAATGGTAAAGACGTGAATGTGTTATGCTATATATTAGATAGATCTAAATACAATAGAGTGTCTGGATATGATACAGTCAAAGCCATATGGGATATGCTTAAGGTTACCCATGAGGAAACCTGTAGAGTTAGGGACTCTAAAAATAAGCATGCTAGTTCATGACTATAAACTTTTCAAAATGAAACCTTATGAGTCCATTAAAGACATATTCACACGCTTCACTAATATTACTAATGGTTTAAAAGCACTTGGCAAGTCATACTCAAACATGGACATAGTCAACAAAATCCTCCGAAGTCTGCCAAAGACATAGGAAGCAAAGGTCACTGTCATTAGAAAAACCCATGATCTCAATAAGCTCCCACTCGAAGAATTGCTTAGCTCATTGATGACGTATGAGTTAGAAGCAAGCAGAAGTGAGCATGATGATAGAGAAAATGGAAAGAAGAATTTAGCTCTCAAAAGCACCAGAAATGAAGAAGAAGAAAAGAGCATAGAAACATCTTCAGAAGATAATGAATTCTTGCTGATGGCTAGAAGGATGAAGAAAATATTTGGAAGAAACAAAGCCAGAAGAAAGAATTGGAGAAGAAAAGAATTCCAGAAAGGAGATAAGTCAGAGAATTTCAAAAAGAACAGAGAAAAAGAAAAGAAGAAAGAAAAGAACTTGATATGCTAGAATGCAAGAAGTCAGGGAACCCCAAGCCAGAGTATCCTACAAGAAAGAACAAGAAATATTGAAAAAACAAGAAAGCTATGAAAGTCACCTGGGATGATATATCGGACGGGGATAACTCATCAGCCTTAGAAGTTGAACGTGCGAACTTCTGTCTCATGGCTAAAGAGGATGATGAGGTACTTTTTAAATCCTCTTTTGAGTATTATAAATCTTGTTCTGATAGTCATGATGATATCCTGTCTGATGAATTGCTTGATTTGTATGAAGAGTTAAGGTCTGATTTTTTTTTAAAAATTATGTGTTAATTACAAAGAGAATAAAAAGAAATGCTCAGACTTGATAAAAGAAAATGATGAATTAAAATGCAGAAAGGTTGTATACAAGTGTGATAGTGAGATAAATGAACTAAAAGGGAAAAATAAAGATCTGAATAATGAAGTCACTAAGCTAAAAAGAATCTTAGCAAAGTTTACCGTAGGAAGAGATGCTTTAGATCAACTACTAGGTCGTCAAAGGATGATCTGTGATAGAGTGGGGATTGGATATAAACCTAGTACGAAACAGAAATCATAATCAAATTACTTTCTCGAAGTATCTGGACATGTGACGTCATTTGTTAAATATTATTACTGTAGTCCTATAGGACATCATATCAACAAGTGTTCCATTAAGAATAATACTTACAGGGGACCAAAGTTGGTGTGGGTTTCCAAAGGTACCAAAGTTGTAAATGATGCTCCTAAAGTTAGAATTAACGTGTATGAATCCAAGGTTAAATAGGTACCAAAGTAAATGATTGCAGGAATAGAAATTGAAAAGTTCAAACAGAGGGGTCAAACGGTTTCTTGACAATGTGTGCTTAAGACACATAATTGAAAGCAAAGAGCTATTCATGCATCTCACAAAGAAGGAAAAAAAAGATGTGATCTTCAGAGATAGTAGTAGAGGCAAAGTAGTTGGCATTGGCATTATCGAGGTAAACAAAGTCAAAATCTCAAATGTATTGCTAGTGAATGACTTGAAATACAATCTGCTAAGAGACTCGATCAAGATAATCTATAGAATGAAGGGTGGACAAAGTGAAGTAAGGCTGACTAAGCCGAAGGAAGGGAAGCAAAGGGGGGGGGGGGGGTCAGAAGAATTTTCA
>JAVXUL010004103.1:0-12757 GCA_035590515.1 Trichilia minutiflora | reverse complement strand
GGTACGGACTTTATGGTCTTAAATATCATTATTCTTCAAAACAATAGTATTTTTTATTTTATTAATTAAATTAATTAAAAAAATTATCCATAGAATATTCTGGTCACAAGCAGCCAAAGAATTTGAATATATCTAGTTTGAATTTTTCATTATTTTTGAAAATGCATTCTTTGAAAAATAATAAAGATTCTAATTTTCCACTCGTGTGACAAAATCTTTTATTCTTATATATCAAAATGACATAAAATTAAAGTTGTATCTAAATTGTTTTGAAACTCAAAATAAAAAAAATATATAATTTTTACAAAATAATCTTCCCATTGCTTAAAACTTGGAAAAAATCTATTTTTTCCTTGAAGTTAGACTCAAAATATTGATAAAAATTTATAAAAAAGAATTTGAAAATACCTATTTTCCATTTTCATCATTTTTGAAAATGCATTCTTGAAAAAAAATAAATAAAGGTTCTATTTTTTTTACTCATATGACAAAACCTTCTATTCTTTAGGACCAAAATCACATAAAATTAAAGTTGTACCTAAATTGATATGAAACTCAAAAATAACAATATAATTTTTCAAAATAATCTTTTCATTGCAAATTAAAACTTAAAAAAAATTCTTTAAATAAAATTGAAGATATTAATATTTTCTAAATTATTTTTTTAAAAGTTTACAAGTACTCAAACTTTGCCTCATTAAATTTTTTTCGAAATTTTTAAAGTAAGTGTAAGAGGAATCGATTTTTTAATCCCTTACTTTCAAAAAAACAACACTAAATTCATTTAAAATAATATTATTTAAATTAACTTTTTATATTAAAATAATCCTCTCTCTCTCTCTCTCTCTCTCTCTTCTTTTTGTCTAGAGCGTCTTTTATTTTGAATGTATGAAAAAATTCTAGAACCTTTAAAGGAGGTGAGTGTGTGATTCTCAGCAGAACTACTCGGGTAACTTAGCTGAGTGCATAAGCCCAAAACAAAGACAGCTCATCAACTAGCCCAAATTGAATACAATTTAATAAATAAGGCAGTTGAAAGACCAATTATTAGTATAGTTGTTGTTGACTTGTTATTATTGTTATTATTATGTTTACACCAAATTCAATGTTATATTGCTTTTATTAGGGACTACTAATGCATGGCCACTTCTTCCCCACTTCCATTATAAAATCTTTTGGCATAATTGGTGAGTAATTAGATCAAAAGCTTTAATTTATAATGCAATAAAAGAAATCATATTTTATATTATAAACATGCACTCTAATTTTTATATATATTTTTTTTATACGTGAGAAATTTTAATCTATCGAATTGAGGATAAGTGTCAATCAAACTGTACCCTTCAAATTAATCTGTCGTCACTTGACAGAAGAACAGTTTAAATAAAATTTACGATTTAACTTTTTTGATGATTTAATAGAGTGATAATTATTGAAATTCGAAATTGAGATTTTTTTAAATTAAAATTCTTACCACCATATTAAATCTAAGGGTTATCAATTTTCATACACATCTCAATATTCTACTAATGTAAGGTTTCACATTGCAAATATATTTATATTATCGCATTGAAAAGAATAACAAAGTTGTGTATTTCATTTCTTGTTTATGTAAAATTTGTTCTATGTATAAATTTAGAAGATTTATTAAATCTTATATTTGATGATCCGAAAAAAAAAATCATAATATAACACATACATAGATTTATCATTGAAAGGAGCAATAGAGGTGGTTCAACAAACTCTTACAAAATGTAGTAAGAGTTTGATTGGTTGAGGTTTCAAGTAAAGATTTTTGAAATATAGTTTTATAAGTAAAATATTTTATAGTAGATCTTTTAATAAAAAAGATTGATTGTTTGATTATCAGTAATAACTTTTAGTAAAAATTATGAAATTATTTTAATAGATTATTAAAAAAATAAGATCAAAATTTTAAAATAAAATAAGAGTATTTTAAAAAGAATAAAGTAGTAATAGTTTTTTTTTGATATGATAGTATTAATTGAATGAATAAAAATATTAAAAAATTTAGTTTAATTAATAAAAATAATAATATTAATTTACTACCCCTAATTTTATTTAGAGAATTTATATTAAGAAAAAGAGTTGGTGAGTATAAAAGTAGAGCGTGAGTTCAAAAAAGTTCCTCATAAAATCTTTTTCAAAGCTTGACCGGACTGGGATGTTCTTGGTTTCATCAATCAAACGGCGTTTTAATTTTTGTTTTTATTGATGAAACCTCAATTAATCTGAAATATGAACATTAATATTTATATCATTAAATTTTAAGTAATATTTTTTAATTTTTTAGTATGAAATCTGAATATATAAAAAAAAAATGCAAAACCATATCCATACTAGCAATTAAAGAATCAATCTCTTTTTTTGAATAAATATTTATTTGTAATCTCAACATTACAAAGGTGTCAAAAAATAAAAGAGAAACTCTATTTTGATTCCTTCCTTCCTTCGCTCAGGCATACTTTTTATGACGCATGTTATAAGATTTTTTGAGGCCGTTGATCAGATCGTTTGCAGTATTAATACCAACATATGTATAATTTAATAAAATATATTAGACACTCGTAAATTAATTTATTTAAAAAATAATTTTAGTGTCTGTTTGGTCCAGTTTTTTTATTACTTTTTAATATCTTTTTGTCAAAAACTGTGTCAAACACATTTAAATAAAAAGACTTTTTATAAAAAAGTCTTTTTCAATTTATGAATAAAAAAAAGATTTTTAAAAAGTTGAAAAAGAGGAGTTTTCTCTACTCTTTTCATTAAAAATACAGATGAAATATTATTTTTATTTTTAAAATACCCTTGACATAATTAACGCTCTCTCTACAACATCAACTATTTTCTCTCTTTTCTAGTCACTCTCCCAACCTTTTCTTTCTCTTACAACATTAACGTTCTCCTAGTATTTTCTCTCTCTTCCAGTCACTCTCTCTACAACATCAACTCTTTCTCGTTTAAGATCTTCCTTTCAGATAAAATCTTTTGTCTTTTCTTTTCTATTTGGATTTTTATAAAATCTATAACCTAATTCATTAAATTATTGATTACTCGATTTTATTTATTGATTTTTTAAATGGATTATGGGTATGTTTGATTTCTAAAAAAATACAGGAAAAAAAATATATTGTAATCTTTCTCGTCGATGATCTTCCTCTCCGGTAAAATCTTTTGTCTTTTCTTCTCTATCTGGATTTTTGTAAAACCTAGAACCCAATTCATTGGATTGTTAAATATTTTAGTCTAACAAAGTCAAATACCCTTCATGATAATTTTAATAAAAAAAAGAGATTATTTCAACTGTTATGCCAAATAGCTTTTCTATAAAAAAGATTTTTTATAAATTAATTTACCAAACAGCTTTCAGCTTTAATTTAAAATCTCTTTTTTTTTAAGAGAAATAAAATCCAACTTTTAAGCACTTGAAAAACCGTGCCAAACAGTCTCTAAAGGTGAAAATTGGGGCGGCACTACGGCAGCAACTTCACGACTCATGCTTTTGATGCCTCCCCTGCAGTCAAAAGGCGAGCCCGACTCCATTGACCCAAGGCCTACAAGACCCAAATACTATAGCAACTTAACTCGAAGCTAGAGGTGCGTTGGAGCAGAAATACACGAGCTGCTGGGTCTTTCTGGCACGAGCTTGTTTAAGTTCGAATAGATCCGAATTCAAATGTGCCAAAATCGACCCAATTCAACCATAGCAAAAACTTTTATTACCCTTTCTTTATTAATGCTTACGAGTTTGATTTATGATAAATATAAAGAATAAGTTATGTACTCATGAAAAAATTAGTTATTTTACCAACTACAATTCTACGAGATTATAATATTTTATTATTTTTTTACGAAATTAACTAATTATATTCTTTATTTTGTAATTTTAGTTGAATCTATTTATATTATATTTTTTAAACTAATTGTATTGTTTATTTTGTATTTCAATTATATTATAATTGAATAATTTAATTATTGTATTTGTAATATTAAAAGTTTTGTTTGTATTTTTATATATTTAAAAGACAAATAACCTTCTATTAACTTATGTCATTTATAGATCAATTTAATTTTTATTATTTTTTATTTTATAATTTTATATTTTTAAATCTTAATTAAAAAATATAATATTTCATGCCTTTATTTATAAATAATAATATAATAATATTTATAAATAAAAAATATAGTACATAGATCCAAATGGACTAGGCCGAACGTGCCATGCCAAATTTGTTATTTTATCTTTCGGGTCGATCTATTTGAATTTGAACACTGAACGTGCTTGGACTGACCCAACACAAAATTATGAATGAGCTGAAGAAATCGGACCAAATCACACCTTTACCCGGCTATATCAAAGAAGTTTTGCGTTATTTTTTTAAATAATTATAAAATAAAAACAAAAAACACAACCACAGACGCAAATGTTATTCATATCTAAATCCCTCTCCTTTTCTATTGAAAACCCAAAGGTAACATTGACCCACCCAACTTCTGTTTAACAGAGGCACACATGAGCCGACAACGTTCAGGATTTTGCCCATTTAAGCCCAAAGCCAAATAGCAATCAGACAATATGAAGTCTGAATGCTGCTTGTTCTAGTGGGACAATGAGAAGTGAGCCAAACCAGGAGAAACCAGAGACAGAGAGTAGCAATCAAGTTTCCAGGATTGTATACGAAGAAAGAAAACCATAATACATTCCGCTTGCTTACATGAATATGAGTTATCAAAATCCAGAGATTATTTGATTTGGGATTCGGTCGAAAGCTTAAAAAGATAATGCTTATTATAATAATGATTATCTAATTTAACAATTTTTTTTCCAAGATCTTTAAGGAAAGATTATTAAAACATTTAGCATGTCCATGACGCAGTTTAAATATTATTTTAATTAGTATGTAATTATGTGTTAATTGAAAAATAATCTATAATTAATTGAATTTGATAGCGACTTTAAAACAAATAATAAAGTATACATATCGGTATTTACTTTTTTTAAATTTAGTGTTCATTCAAGTGGTTAAATTTCTTTCTAATAAAGTGAACGATTAAGATTTTAATTGAGTGTGCTTAATTGAGTTTGATGTTATGATCAGTAAGTCTGCTTGACGAGCCTTTACAAGTTAAGAAGATTAATAATAGTGACATAGTCACGCCCCTTCAATTCGGATTGGAAAAACAAAGTCGGAAGAAAGTCAAATAACCTTCTTCACAATATATATATACACACACATACAATAATTTAGTAGAAAAAAAATATAAACAAACAAATGATTTTTGATAGTTTTTTTTCTTGTACATACATAGCATAATTGTCAAGAAAAATTTGTTATTTTAGAAAGTTGATAATTAATAAAATCACCGATCTAAAAATTTATTTCGGACAATTGAACCTCGTCAAATTGTTTCCTTTTAAGAACCAAAAAAAATTGTGTCACAACAATAGACGTAAAAAGGAATAAAAGGTCATGGACACGCAACGGATCTTGAAATACTATTTTTGTATTTGTATGATCAAATCTAACCATATTAAGATTACTTGTTAACAATTGATCAAGTGTGGTATATTAACATTTTAAAACACGAAGTTCTGATCCTTGAGGGATAATATCAACCACTTTATGTCCATTCAATGCATTTGTTATGGTTACTTTATATCCTCTTTTCTTTTTGTATGATTTTGCTTACTACATCTACAGTTATAGCATTATAAATTGTATTTTTATATTTATTCTTGTAAGGATATATCCTACCCCTTTTCCTTTCTAACCTAGGTATATTGGGTATTTTAAAAAGTGATCATTCTTATTAGTTGAAAGATACAGAGAAAGAAGAGGAAAAATGATTTTATTATATTTCTGACTAAGAACAAGCCCTATTATAAGAACATTTTTTTTAGTGGATTATTAAGTCTGAAAAGATAGCTACTCATCCACTGCTTATTAGCTAAATGACAATTGGCATATACAATATGATCAATTGCTTTTTGTGGATTTTTGAAAGTACTGAGCAAAATGAGATATGCATTTAAAACAGATGCCTGAGTTATTATATAGCCCATAAGCTATACAAAAATGAATCGAGTACTCTTTTCCTTTAGTAAAGAAAAAGTATTTCTAATTTACATGGTCCAATCATTGATCTCGAAAATTTTTACAATAAAATTAGGTTGGTCGCTAATATAGTTCTCCATCCACAATTTTGTTATTATATTAAAATAATTTTATTAGAATATACAATTATTGGAATATGGGAGGAATCTTTTGGAGGGTTAGAAAAGTTAAGGTAAGTACGACTTTGAATGCTTTGCTTATGTACAAAGATTATATTTAGATTAGTGAATTGTGTTTTAGTGTCATAGAATGATAAATTATAAGTGATGCAAATACAAGATTTAAATAATGGAAAATTCAATATTTAAAGTTGTATTTACAATGACTGAAAAAGTGAAAATAAGACTGGATATAATTTGATCATTATGAGCAAATACAAAATCATTATAGACATAGCCAATCATTGGTTCCCAACTATGAAAGAATGGAATCTGATACATAAATCAGTTACTAAAAGAACCAAAAAGGCTTTTCTTGTGTTACTTAAATTATATAGGAATTCTTAAACCTAGGAGTTAAAGAATGACAAGTTTTTCGTTACCTAGAATATAATAATCGCTTAGAATAACAAAAGTGATTGTATTTGTAGAGAAGTGTAAAATCGTATGGATATGATCCTCATCATGCATATTAATCAATTAGATTTTTTTTTAATTTTTTTATTTTTAATTTTTTTTTTATGAATCCCTATACAAATTTTTTGATATCTTTTTAGAAATTCCTTCATTATTTCGTCTAAGAGGAATGAATCTTTTAATTCTATGAATTTTTCTAGAGTGCCCCTTTCTTGAATATTGTTCAAAAAAGTTTTGGGTTACTTAGTATTCCACAAATTAGTAACCCAAGATTCAATACTTTTTTGAAATGAGAGAGAGATTCACTGGGACAAAAATACTAAAAAGACTATAGATGAAAGATATCAAAGTGGAATGGATGCATTCTTTTTTGTCATTTTTTTAATCTATGAATTATTAATGAACCCACTCATTCGTAGATTTGATGAGATTTAAGATTTCTATCAAGCATGAATTCTATTACAAGGTATCACTCCTGTGAAACTAGTCTTTGTTTTTTGTTGTGATTAAGTGGTTAGTCCTTGAATCTAGAGTAGAAAAAATACAAAAATAGAAGAAGAATCCACTTTGAATTCAAATAAAGAAATAATAAAAAAATATTGTTTCTAGCTATCTCAATTGATCAAATATTCAAAGCGATTCCCCTTTTTTATGAATGTTCAAATAATGAATATTATTTGAATTTTAAAATGAAAGAACTTCCTTTCTATTAAAAATGAAATATTAAATATTTTAAAAAAATCATGGGTTCCCTGACCCCAAAGCATAGGCTAAGAATATTTGACAGAATTTTTTGAAGAATAGTATAATGGAAGAATATTGTAATGATAAAAAATAAGTGGAAAAAAAGATAAAAAAGTTTTCATTCTATGAGATCTAATTCTTTATTCATTAAGAAAGATAAAAAAAAAAGGATAAAAGAAAAGGGTCAATTGATAAAAGAAAATGGAGATGACTTACAAAACATGGTTTATCCGTGTCAATTCCAAATAGTAAAAAGAAAAACATTGATTTTTTATTTTGAACTGTTTTGATATATGAGATTAATATATTATTTTGATTTTTTACTTCTTTTGTCATTGCATTGAGTTTACTGGGAATTTTCATATGAAATTTTTTTTTTATATATAAATAAAAACATTTTCGTTTTATGTTATGGATGTTCTGTATAGCTTTGCTTTTGCCTAAACGAATGCTCTGAAGAAACTTCAATTACGTAAGTGACAAAAAGACATCTGTGGATAAAAGGGTCACTTTTACATTAGATGAAGAAGGGGTGGTGAAAGGCTATATAACTAGCTCTTTAGATAAGTTGGTTTTTCTAGGAGCTAAAAAAGGTAAGAATGTTCTTTAGGTACCCTCTCTTTGCATCAAATGGCATCAAAGCCAGATCCTTCTTTCTTCAAGCACTCTGATTATAGCTGGGAAGCCCTGATGGGTCATTGCATAGGCTTCAAAGTCCTACAAGTTTGCAAGCTTTTAACAAGTAAGGAAATATGATGAGGACATTTATAAGGGAAAGGGATGCTTTCACATTAAATGAGGAACGGGTGGTGAATAACTATATAATCATAGGTCGACCTCTTCCTCGATAAGCTGGTTTTTTCGGAAACCTAAAGGGGTAAGGGTATTACTTAGGCACCTCTTTTTTATGTCAATAAGTTATATATAGGAAAAATAGGATTCCTGCTAAGAAAGCATTTATTCTTCAATTTATTTTTCAAAATCCTTCAATTAAAACACATAAGAAATAAGCCAATTTTGCAATCTTTTGCTTAATTTCTTGTGGAGTCAAATTCTTATTAGGATCATTCAAGGGAACAACCCCTAAGCCTCTAATTCCTAGATAAAGGACATAACGAGTATAAACACCCTTTTAAACTTCTATTATGATAGGCTGAATATTTTTTTTATAAAGAATAGTAGAAAGATGTGACAATTTTTTTTAGGAAATTCTCAATGAAAAATACACATTATTCTTTCTTTTCTATCAAATCAATCATTTTCACTACCTATCTTTTCTATCAAATCAATCATAACCGTTACCTATATTCCATATAATTGTGAACTGGAAATAGAAACTAATAAAGAGACCCACTATGCCATAGAAAGACATCATGATACTTTGTGAAAAAAATTTGATTTACACAAATGGAAATAAAGAGATCAAATTTCTATCTAGATAACTAGAAATTTCAATCAATAAGAATCCTAGTAAACCTAATAAAAGGATAAAGGCTCACCAGAAATTACTTATTTTCTGAGATCTTGCTATAAATTCTTTACATATATATTTTGATTGCCAATTTATACATACTAAATCCAGTTACATTTTCTTGGAATTAAAGGAATAATTAAAATCAATTTGACTTTACTTGATTCTATTTTCAAAGTAATTCTCATTAACTAGGACTATTCTGATGTAAACTTTTTGTAGTAATTCACTGAATTAGTCATAAAAGAAGTGTATCGATTTTGTTTTTAAAGTAACTTTCATCAACTAGTATTATTTTAATATGAACTTTTAGTAGTAATTCATCAAATTGGTAATAAAATAAGAGCATTTCCTTTATATGATTCTTTATAGATAGCTATATCTAGATTTTGTATTTAAGATTTTGTATATCTAGATACAATAGAAGCATTAGGTTAGGCTAAATCATTTTAGTAAAAGATTGGGGCAAGTTTAATTGAAATTTAACTAATAAACCAAATGTTAATGACAAGATCAATATAAAGTATCAACTATGGCAAATTCAAATTTGATCTCATTCTATACTTCACAAGCAATAGTCAGCTTAAGACTCTATTTGTTAGTCTCATGGATAATTTAGTTACCTTCTCTAGCAAGATTATGCCTTTCATTACGAGATCTTATATATACTTCTAAAGCTACTCGATAGGATATGGAGATAAGATATAGAGTTAGTTGTATTTGTTAGGAAATGAAAACATATACACAACAAAAATAAATTTTTTTAATTTGTAACTAAGGATCCAAATGATAAATCCTAACATTTTATCAAATAGATGAATTCAAAATTCATATCTTTGAGTGTATATGGATTTGACGAACCACAAAACTTAGATTCTTGGATTTACACATCTATAGTATCCACACACTCTAGAAGGAATAAAAATTGGTGTACTACCTCTTTCGTTTTTCTTCTTTTTATGTAGTTTGCTTTCTTTTTGTGTTTCTTTCTCAAAAGAACTCACAAAAACTTATTTTTAGTCATTCATTGCCAAAGACATTAAAATATGTCTTTATATAATACAACTTTTATGGATATATTTTGTCTAGGTTCAATGAACCTATTAATGAACAAAATTAGTTTATTATTCATATTGGGCATAGTTTTACTCTTCAGGTCCAATATATTTAGTAAAGTTTAAACTAATATATTTAGCCTAACTTTATATAATAAATCTAACCAAAATCTAATACCTAAATAACACAAAGAGTCCTCGAACTAGGATAAATTTATCTCATAAATTTATACTTTTATTATTTTTGATATAATGTATAACCTAATAGGTTTTCAGAACTTTAATAGTAATAATAAAATCTAATTTTAACGTTATAAATCATAAGCGGTATCTAGCAATATGTCATAACTATCTAAATGATGAGAATGTGAATGATTCAATATCTCCTTTATCTATAATTAATGTTACCATATAATTTAATCTCTTTGTCCTTTGATATCTCAATTGAACACGAGATATGAATGTGTCATCCTCGTTAAATTCAATATTTATAGTTTTTTGATATCTTGAGTAGAATTATTCAACCAAACAAGACCAATATCACATATTGATTTATTTGAGTATGGTCATATATTTTTATAACCATACTCAATCAAAGACCTAAAAATATCACTCATATTATATAAAAATGACAAATTATATCTTGACTATTTTCTTTATTCTGTTATTTAATATTTCTCTATATGAGTAGTGATAATGATATATCTAACTATTTTCTTTATAGTCTATTCTGTTATAAATGATATTTGAAAATATCAAAATATATGATTTATATTATTGAAAATTATGAAGATCTCAAATCAAATAATCATATACACTATTGTCACTATGAGTATTACTCGTGATACTTATATAACAATTCATGTAACTTTCTCATTACGGGTTGGTTTAGTATATTAGTTAACTAACTTATACCTATAAATTGACTTTATATTTTATAATATGACATATTTCATGTCATCATTAGTCACTACACATACTAGCCTCAATATATTATTACTGTCCTATCTATAATAATACTTGACTAAGACATTTAAGAACAATATTTAACTAATTAAACTTACTATTATAAGAATATTATTATATTTATTTAAATATATAGACATATAATAATGAAATAATATATATATGTATTTTAATTAATAATATCATAATACATAATAAATAAATGTGTTAAATATCTAAAATCACCATTGAATCTTAAGGCATATACCAATAGCATTTCTCTAAGGGTGTTCTAAAGTTTCTCCATCGAATTATAATATGGAATCATCTTTACATATTTCAGTCAAAGCAGACATATGCCAAATGTGAATACATCCAAAAGTTACAAGCAGAATTCCTGGCATAGAAACCCAATCCTAAGTGAAATAATTTCTTCAACTTCAATTTTTTCAATAAATCATCACGTAATTGATCAAAAAATCCTAACACTATTTCTCTTTCCCTTTCAAGTTTACCTATTATTGTACCAGAGTAAACATGATCTTTACTAGATATACATAAAGCTTTAACTAGTATACGAAAGTGCATACTATAATTTTTTTATCTATTAATAATTGCATGCATTTTATAGTAGATCTAAAGAAGTAAACCATTATCTTAGCAATAATGAGTCAAGCTAGTATTTATGATGAATCCACCTGTTAAGTAGTCATGCATTATGATAGAAACTCCCAAATCTCTAGCAAAGATAACCCTTTTTATCATTTCTTTGTATGTACCTGCAGTAGCATTCAACTAATGACCTTTGATTTTGTTGAGTTGTCAATAATTTTACAAAATTTATTTAGGGTTTAATCAAATTAATACATATTTTATGGTATAATAATCAAAACAATGAAAGATTGCTAACCTTTAGCCTTTGTTTGATCAAGAAATAAGCTTCAAATGGATAAAGCCTCCAAGAATCAAAACCACCTCTTTGATGACATGTGTTTTTTTTCTGATGTGCAAAGTATTCAATTGATGAACAAATGCTTTGTATCACTTGATTAAATTGTGTTGAATTAGTTTGATTTGTTAAAATTTGACTATTTACACGATTGATTTTTTTTAAAATTCTTTATTTGATCATGACATTGTATGTTAGATTTAATTGTATATTTGATTAAGTTGAGATTAAGTTAATTTCAATGATTATAAGTTATAAAAAATAAGTTTGTTGATATTGATTGAATTGATTTGACATATATTAGTTAAGAAATATTGCTCTAATGGTCGATTAGTTCAGAAAGTAAAGCATAGGACACTAGAAAGCTCGAGTTTCGATACTTTTGAAGAATGTATCAATACTTTGAGTAAATGTATCGATACCTTGTAATAAATGTTTTGATATACGGGGGGTTTTGAGCTAGCTTATCGATCCTTTAAGAGAAAAGGATCAAAACTTGTTGCATAAAGACCAAACATATTGATACCTTAGAGGAAGGTATTTTTAGTGTGTATGCCCTAGAAACTATTCATATTATCGGGTTCAGGTCTTATGATCTTGTATAAATTTTATATTTATTAATAAAAGAAATTATTCTTTATTTACATACATTGGCTGCTTTCTTTATTTTTCATGCAAATAAATATTGAATGTATGTAAATTATTCGGATAGTTTTATTTAATTGTTAAATAAATTATCAAATTATTTTCTACATACGTGGTGTTGAATGGGCAATTATATCACACAGTAGGCACACTAGTTACCGTCTAATGATATTATATGATAATATATGTAGGTTGACAATATGAGTATTGTCATAAGGGCATTAGTGTGGATTTAT
>JAVXUL010004092.1:0-12759 GCA_035590515.1 Trichilia minutiflora | reverse complement strand
CAATATATATATATATATATATATTAATCAGTAAATATTTTTATTTTTTAATATAAAAAATAAAATCTCTTTATAATATCGTGTTAATATTCATATATCAAGAGATATTTCGATAATTTTTGAAATAATATAAATATAATGTACGGATATATAAAAGACAAAAAAATGATTTAGGATTCATGTATTAATAAATAAAATTAGTTTATTTATTAATATTTAAATAATTATTATTTAAATTATTTAAATTTTTATTTAACAAATAACATAATGGTATAATATTAAATATTAAAATCTAATAAGATACATATTTTTTCTTTAATAAATCAATTGCCATAATTTATCCAATTCTTATTAATTATTGTATTAATAATTATTTAGATAAATTTTATAATTGTTTATTATTTTCTTTGTTTAAAAGGTCAAATATTAAACATTTAATTATTATTATTATTATTATTATTACTACATATTTGTAATAATAATAATTGTTTTTCTTAAATATGTATTTATATGGATAATATCTATTATTATTTATGAATTCAAATTGGATGGATTGTGGAATCCACCAATTAACTTTTTTCATTTATTTTCTTTAATGGTTGAGTTTTAATATAAAAGAATTGATTTATTTTTGGTTATGGACGATGGACGTCCATGTGTAAAGAATTAAGAAACAACGGAAGAAAGGTTTGTAATTTATTATTACAAATTGTTTTATGTTTCTTGAAATTGATAAATCGTCCGATAAGAAAAGAAGAAAGGAAGAGATGAAAACACAAATTATGCTTCTTCTACCTTTGAGAGAAACGACCGCTGTTTTTTTTTTTTTTAAACAAAAGGAAAAGGAAAGGAGAAAAGAAAGTAAGAAGAGCGTTCTTTAGGTTTTTAATAAAAAAATTGAAAGTATCATTATTAATTCGGCGTATGAATATACTTAAAAGTCGATTGAAGACAATTTGCTAACTGAATTATTTTATTTGATATGAGTTTCTAACTTTTGTTTTAATGATTTTTTATAAAAAATTTATTAAAACCATTAAAACATGCTTGTGTTTTTCATTGATTCTTATCGGTTTTCATGCTTAAAAATAAATTATATAAATTTGTTACTCATATAAAACCCAATATTCACATCCGATGCCTAATTACACATGTGGACATCTATATCAATCTTTAATCTTTATTTGATAACAAAATAATTCTATATACACAATTATGCTCATAACTTTTTAAATTATCCAATCAACACTTATTTAATAAATTCAATTTTATTTCTTAGTTGTTTATTCGATTTTTAACAATGAAATTCTATAACCATATTATCATTCGACAATTATCAACAAAATTGATAATTTTAATTCAATCCAATATCAGATTCACTATAATTTATGCATAATTCAATCTAATTTCTTATAATTTTTATATTCAATACATCTATTCAAACTTATAAACATAAATCTTGATATTGATTAACCATAATTATGTGAAATTCTTAAATGCACAGTAAATATAAACAGTAACTCAGTTTATTGTCTCATTCAATTTTCCTTAATTGAATCCCAATTTTGCACAATTTAATCACTATAGCATCTATTCTACATTCCAAGTAACTTGATATATGCTCAACTTCTAAAATCAAAACTAAACCACTCGAATAAATAATAAACCCTTGATCTCAAATTCAATAAAATACAAAAATAATTGTCAGGGAATGTTAACAAACTCAACAATAGATTAATTGTAACTCTATAAAGCTTTGATGGTTGTCAATTATCGAAAATCTTTTTTGTATGAATAGTTACTTGATATGTGTATGTGTACACGCAAAGAAAAGTTACGTGGAGTTGTAACAACTATATAAATTCTTAGCGTTATCAATAAAGGATACGGTACAATAAGTTCTTTCTTATTCTCGTCTCTCTTTCCTAACATATTAGAATTCATTCTCTCTTCTTTTGTCTAACGTATCAGTGGTATCAGAGCCAGGGATACTCGGGCTAAATCCAATACTAAATTTAAGAATGAGGTTATCGAAATTCTAACTCAACATGAATCAAGTTTTGATCTTTTTAATCCTTCAGGCTGTGTTGACTGAATTACAAGCCCTTCGAACGACCTCTAGTACAACTTGTATCTTTTCACTTGGAAAGAATCGCATTAAAATGATATCGATAGATAACAAATTTTCGCGGACCTCTTACATGGGCTGAATTCGTCAAAGCTATACTTCTTCCATTTGATCCAACCGAATATGAAATTTCATCTAAAGCTTTGACACAACTCAAGCAAACCATCACCGTGACAGCATATCAAGAAGCCTTTAAAAGACTTTCACATCTTGTCGAAGGCCTACTAAAAGGTTTCTTAATTGGTTATTTCATTGCAGGGCTCTGGATGACATTCGTATTGACGTGAAGATTAAACAGCCCCATACCTTGGCAGATGCGATTGGAGTAGCTAGACTAATCGAAGAACAAAACTAGTTATAAAGAAAGCCCACCCAACTAGCTCATAATCCACCAATCATCATAATATCAAATGAAGCGGTTGACCCAACAGTGGGTGTGCTTGGACCACCCCTAATCCAATGTACAACTCAAAGTTCTAATCCTCCTCTAACAAGGCTTTGTCGAATCACCAACCAGGAAGCAAGAAAGTATCAAAAGAAGAGCCTATGTTACTACTGTGATAAGAAATTTATCCCAGGCTATCATTGCAAACAACCCCAATTGTTTATTATTACGGATAACCCCAATCAAATATTGAGGAAATTGAGGATAGTTTGACAAAAGTAATCGACCTTGGTGAAAACCCTGGAATATAAGTTAGTAAACTTCAGCTCATCTTCCACCAGTTTTGGGACTTCCACCTCCTTTTGCAATTTGAACCTATTTTGGAACGACGTGTAGTTCACAAAGGTCTATACTGTCCCAAATTTAAAATACTGATCAAATGGGTGAAGATGGCACATGGGAAAATGAGTGGCACTTCCATAAGTCCTATCATGATTTCATCCTTAAGGACAAGGATTGCTTAAGGGAGGAGGAGATGATACGTGCAAGTGTGCGCGTAAAGAAAGGCTATATAGAGCTCTTCTTCGAATTATTATTGGTTATGAATAAGTCAGGCTTTATTCTAAGTTTGTTTTCATTAGTATGTTAGTAGATATACTTGATGTATAGTAAAACTATCTTGTTCTTATTTTTTTATTTTTTTTAAACGTGTATAACAACTATATAAAATTTTAGTATCATCAATAAAATATACGGTATAACAAGTTCTTTCTTATCCTAGTCTCTTTTTCCTAACATATCAAAATCCGTTCTTTCTTTTTTTTGTCTAATGTATCATAACTCACTCTCTTTTGAGTTTATTTTCGATAAATCAACGAAATAAAGTTCATAACATATAGAGAACGTTGAATTCTATTGATTTGATGGAAGAATTAAGATTTAATCAATGATAGAATGAAGAAATTGAAAAAGAAATGAATATGAAAACATAACAAATTCAACACTGTTTGAAGGAGAAAGCTCCAACTGACGTGAAATCTGGCTGCAAATCTGATGCACCAGTCATCTACAGGTGGCCAAAACCGTCCTGAAGTTTAGCACTAGGCTGGGCTACAGTTTGGATCAGTTAGGGTCTGGTTCAGATGTTACGTTTCCTTTGCTTTCGGTTTTTGATTCACTCTTTTTCTTTCTCTCTTATTTCAAGTTTGATTTCACTCTCATTTCTTTCTGTTTAACTATTATTCAGTTTACTTTTAACTGTAAAAAATTATTTATCAATTAAATTTTTTAATTAATAATAATTTAAATTTAAAACTTGAATACGTAATTAACATCTTTAGAAAAATAATTTTAAACTTATGTTTTTTTATTAAAAACTTTCTCAAAGTACTCTCATAACATTTATACCATGTCAATTACTTAATATTAAGTATTCAAATGTATATTATATCAATAATAATAAAAATATTTTTAAAAAATAAAATAATCAAAATATTGTTAAGTAGAAAATATGTTTATACTTTTATATTATTTTTAATAAGAATTTGTATTAAATATATTTTTGTAACAAATTTGTTTTATTAAAATAGTTGTGTTTAAGGTAAAAATTTGCTATAAAAATAATTAAATATTTAATTGTATTATTTCAAATTTTAATATTATTTTATTATTAATATATTTAATTATTAGATAATAATAGTTTAATAAAAATATTAAAAATATTTTTAATTATTTAATTTAATTATAGTGTATGCAGGGAATTTTTTACTTGTAATAAGAAGTAAACATGTGTATTAATGATATAAAATAAAAAATAATTTATATTTAATTTTATTATTAGATATAAAAGGATAAAAATAATTATAAATTATATTTAAAAAATAAGTAATTACTTTTATGTTTTTATTTTAAGTAAAGTATTATAAAAAAAAGATAAGTACCACTAATAATAATTAATGTCAAAGTCACTAACATTACCCATCAACTTAAAGTCTATTTATAAATAAGAGCGTTATATTGCTATGAAACTGTAAATTTTTAACAATGAATTCTCTTTTTAATTATTAATTAGTTAAATATAAATGGTCATGCTGCAGCCCACACCCACAAGGCACGACAGATGTGCAATACATGCTCTATTTTTTTTTTAATGTTTCTGTTGATGTTCGAGGCATTATTGTCCACCGTTTAAGAACAGATTATGAAAAAAATTTCAAGACAAACTCAAAATATTTGCATTGCATAATTTTGGGAGAATGCTGCGATGCATTTAGCTGATACTTTATAAAGTTAATGTAATTTGTTGTTATTTTTAATTTTCATTATATATTTGTCATTTAGAAATAAGTTAAATATTATAATAAAAAAATAAAAAGAATATTAAAATATTCTATAAAATTGTATGCTTTATAAAATTTATATATATATATATATATATATTTTTTTCAAAAATGATCATGTTGTTACTAACAAGCAATAATAATTGCATCAACGTCGTTTCAAAGAGTCATTCGTGCACAGTCATTTAGATCACTATGAACTCGGAAGATTAACATTTTAATCCGATTAACACACACAAGAAACTCCTTACAGATAATATTGAATTTTGGTAAGTCAAATTGAAGGATAAAAATAAAAATGAAAAAACGATAAACACAAAGAAAAAGAAAAAGAAATGTCAAGATCATGCGGATCTGGAGAGGGAAAAGGATAAAACCTATCCATTGCCACGCGAGCTTAATCAATATCAGGTCCAGTCAGTTACTTATTCAACTTGTCTGTCATCTGTCACCAGAATGTGACACCACCCACGTGTTTAGATTTTCACTGTTCACTCGCGTGACGATTCACACTTATCATCCGTACAATTTTATTCGATAAAAGTTAGAGGCGGCGTTGTTTGGGTATTTTATTCGTACGGATAGCTCAGTTCGTTCTTGTTTGGTTTCTCAGAACTGAATATAACCATTGGAATCGTTGATTTCCAAGTCTAATATGCAACGTGCTGTCGGTACAGAACAAATCACGGACGTTCATGATCAAAGGGATAAAAATGGACACATCTTCGACCCACTAACACCAAAAATTGATAATAATAATAATAATAATAATAATAATATTTAATGGAGTAATTTGAAGTTTTGGACAATTGATTAGGCTTCAAACCACAGCAAGGGCAATGATATCGATGGATTCCCCCAAAAGAAAGAAAGGAAACCACAACCAACATCCCATCCAATTATCCAAGAACTTTAGCGATGAATTTAAATGATCATATTACAGCTGACGAGACCCACAAACACAATATCATCGAGTTTGTCGCCGACATAGAATCTCTCCACTACACTCCTCGTAACTTTTAAGCTTCGTGCTGTGGCATGGACCATATCTTGATCTTGTAACAATCATCCACTTTGTCTGCTGCATTTTTAATCCTTCTACGTAATTTCCGATTCCATTCTTCGAGCTTTAAATCCAAGGCTAGTCTAAAATCATAAACAAACAGTCCCTAGAATTTTCAAGCCTTTACAAGATGTTTATCCGCTATACGCAGTCAACAAGGAGTGGCGCTAGATTAAAAGAGAGATATTAAAAGATTATCAGGAGACACGGACGGGTTTATCTGTTCAGCATCGTCCACGTCATATGTCTGATAACTTCCCATTCTATTAGATAAGTCATGATAATTTTCTTCGGAAGATGACGTGGCATGACTCTAAATGGATTATTATTATCTATTATTTACAACACTTCAAAATGGTGCGAAAGAAGTGCCTGCATCCAAATATAATTTTATGCTGGCAAATGATCCTTCATTTCAGATCAATCCCAACGTAAACCAAATATACAAAAAAGAGGTAAAAGCATAGATATAGATCAATTTAATTCTCCGTCTTTGATTTGAGAGGATCGATGGGAAAATAAAACAATACGAGTTTATATTACACTGATTAGGCATTAAGTGAAAAATCTTACAAGAGAGAATTAAGACAGAATGTTCGAAGATAAAAAATGAACCAACAAACCGCCATCCCAACCTCGGCAGCCCGAACAAATTCTTCTATATGAAAACTTGCGTCCAAAAAAGGCACAACAAAACAGACGCTGGACATTTTTCTTACCGTCCAAATATTTACATGTCGAAATTACAACTAAAAATTCTATATTTACAAAGTCAGAAGAATCAAAGGCCACCGATGTTTTTGATCCCAGAATTAACAAACCAAAAATAATTAAATGAAACTTCAATTCACAAGTTCAGACACCCACCCAATATCAGTAGCTGACGTCGCTGAGTTAACTCGATTCAGAGGATTTTCTTTACTCAGTTTAGCATACATCTTTCCCCTTAGAGCCCTTCCAGACTCTACCCTCTCCATTGTTGGCTCTTCTTTAAAAGAAGTATCCCAGAGATCGAGTTGAGTCAATCCAGAACGACCCTGGGCGGTCCCAGTCGGAGTGGAAGGAAGGCTAGAAAAACCAGATTTCATAATGGAACAACTTGGCGAGCCAAACCCAGAACCCATTTGCAAACCCCACGTACAACCACCACCATCCATTTTCACTTTCCCAATGTGCAAACCTCGCATCGGAGAGACGAGATCACCGACCGAGTTAAGCGATCCTCCGCAACTTGGCGATGTTGGCGGCGAATCAGACGGCGAAAGAACAGGAGGCGAGGTTAAAATAGACGTTGGTGAAGAAACAAAAGAACCACCGACATAGGAGTCCAACTCAAAGCGACGACGTATAGGCGAACCATAATCCGAGTCAGCCGTCCCGCTTTCCGTTCCCCTAGGACCCTGCTGAGGCAAAACTCGTAGCTGCTCCGGAGTGTGAGCAAAGAAGCAAACACGTCGACTGCAATCTGGCCCGTCCTTGCATGGCTGAGTCCTGTACCTAGAAGGGTGGAGCCAGTACTCGAATACTCCGTGAGCGAACTCACAAGAGTCACCTTTTTTGCAACCACTTTTGCGATAATCGGGGCAGGCAGTACCCGAATAGTGATACTTTCTTAAATCACGCCTCCGTGCCTTCTCTCCCGGGTGTGCGTACGGACACTCTGTCCAGTCATGTGACCTGCCACGTGCACACCTCCGTACTTTGAACTCGTACATGCGAAAGTGGTCGCACGAAAAAGCATCCACCGGCAAATCGGAGTCATCACTAAGTGTGTCCGTGTCCTTGGTTGTAATGAACTCGTTGGATGGTAGGAAACGGCATAGAGCCACGAAAGAATCAATGCCGTTGGAATTGCCGTTAATATGGACGGACGGACTAAGAGCGATAAAGGAAGGAGATGGCGTGTCCGTTGGATCATCGTAAGGGTCCCACATCGGGACTTGAATGGTTGAATTTGGTCTCCCGGGGACTTCGCCGATCATCATCTTGGAATGTCTACTAGCAGACGTCTGGTCTCTGGAATATAAACTGGTTTTCTAACCATGGTTATGTCTAGCTTAACCGTGGTCCGGTCAAACAATTTATCGCCCTCCACTTCCATTATATTAAAATATGCAAGAAAGAATTTGCGTGTTTGCTTTGGTTATATAATCCTGGGTCACAGCCTTCTCCTTGCCGTCGGTTTTCTAATCATTTCGAGCCCACTGAATTGGTGCCGGTTAACAGGGTGGTTTTAGTTTGTTTTCGTTGTACCGCACTACCAGTTACTAATGATATTTTTAGATAGAATGTTCTAAAATAGTTAGAAGCACCATCTAGTAATCTACTAAAACTTCAATGCCTAATTTTATCATTCTTGAATAATTTCTTTATTTAATTATTTTATATTAATATAATTTAATAATATTAATTTATATTTAATTTATTAATTAAAATTATTATGTCACATTAATTTATAGTACAAAAATATTTTATATACTTAATACTACTCTTTCGCATCGGGAGAAATTTTTATTTAATCTTGTTGAATTGTATATATAAATGTGATTGGACATCTTTCTAAGAATAAGGTCAAGTTTTGACAAGACGTTGAACGACGACAACAGTGGATCACGAATGTTTCAAAATTAGTGTGATGTTTGGGCAATAAGTTGTATTATGCATGGGTAGTTCTGTCGAAAGTCGTAAGGCTAGGCCACAGGTCCACGTGGACAACGATATGGGAGCAGCAGCAGACGTTAGCAAAGAGACTTGTGATACGGCTTCGTAGATACGATGCAAATAGGGGTTATGGTTTGTGATTTGGATTGGTTTGAATAGAAATTTTAAATTAATTTAAATATTATAATTTAAATAAAATATAATTTAAATTAATTTGATAATATATTATAAATCACGATTGATTTAAATTATATTATATGATTTGAATTCGTTTAAATTTATGATTTAAATTTTAAATTTAAATTAAAATATTTTATTAATTTAGATTGAATTAAAAAATAAAATTTTAAATTTTAATTTATTTTTTAATTTAATTTTAAAATAATAAATTTATTAGTTAATTATAAAATATTAAAAAAATAATTAATATATTATTTGATCATATAATATTGATATTATAATATAATAATATTAAGTATATTTAATATTTATTTAAGTGATTTAATTTGGTGGTTTGGAATTAATTCAATTTATAACTCAAACTACTAATAATTATTTATAAAATTTTAATCTAGAGACCAATCTAACATAGATTCAAATCGATCCAAACCAATACAATTAAACGGTTTACATCGATTTAAAGCGGATCAGTTTAAATTTACCCACCTCTAATTGTTTTTCTTTGAAGTTTGAATCACTAGTGTAGCTGTTTTCATTACTTTGCGTTTTCTTTCTGGTTTTCATTTGTAGCTTCTTGTTATTGTTTTCGGTTTTAATTTGAAGTTCATCAATAACCATATTGATTAGGATAATAAAAGAGAAAATTTAACACAGATACTATAATTTGATTGAATGATCTCATTTCATTTTATTTTAAATTTATAATAAACACATAATCCTTCCTAATCCTTTCATATCATAGTTGGGATAAATTTTTTTAAAAAAAAAAAATTTTAAACACAAATTTTCTTTGTAAAAAACTTATTTTAGAAGTAATTAAATAATATTTTCGTTGATATTAATAACTATTACTTTAATGGTGGGCCTAGCATGCAAATAATATATAGTATCGCTGTAACAAGTTTTTCCGATGTTACTTAAATTATAGTCATTATTACTTAAATTATAGGTCTACAATGCAGATAATATATGATATAAATGTAACAAGTTTTTCGTTACATTTTTAACTCTTGTATTACAATTCGTTGCATATAACAACTTTTGAATTACAATTTTAACTTATTAGATGCAATAAAGTTTGTAATGAAAGAGTTGGAAAGTGTAATGAAAAATTTGTTACCTACAGTAAAAAATTGGTAATATAAGCAATACATAATGTGTACCATAGCATGACCCGTCATTTGATCTATACCCTTTTCATTTATGTTAAGATTTTTAATATAATCTAGCTATTACGTATGATAGCCATAGTGTCCTCTCCACCCACCAAATTTTTAATTTACCAAGGCTAAGTTCTTTTTATTACGAACATTAGCAGAAGCATATATTCCAGATGTAACTAAATTTTTACTCAACTACCGAAGACTTTCTAAAATATCTCACTTTAATGCAAATATTATCAACTCATCATCACGTGGAATTTTGAGATTTTATTACTGAAGATTACTAGTGATCAATAGAATATCAATTGAAACGAAAACAATACACATCGTTTGTCATGAAAGCTTTCCTGTTATCTTTACGTATAATCTTTTCATTAATCTCTCGAGTACTTATATTATTTTGGCAGGATCGATGATTCAAGAAAACGAAATTTTCTAACGAGTTGTAGATCAAATATATAAATAGCGGAGAAAAAGAGAGAATTAATTTCAATTTGCTTTTTATTCTAATCATGTGTTTACATAACGTGTATAACATAATCCTTATTCCGTTTCGTACGTACATAACTACAACTCATCGGGAACTAATAATTCTTTATTCCTCAAATCTACAATTCCACTATGCACATTTCTATTCTCAGGAACTACGTACAACGTCTGTTTCCACCAACTGATCCCCGAAAATTTTCGAAGTTGCCTCCAGTTGAAAACTTATATGCTAATCTCCCTCAACTTTGCAATTTTTATTGCATTCTTCTCTAATATTATTCACTAGACGAAAGAAAGAACACGAAAGAGGAAAACAAAAATGGGTGGGGACGGGGGCGGGGGCGGGGGGCCGCGGTACGGTTTTGAAAGAACGAACAAGAAGGAATAAAAGCAAGTAGGAACTTTGAAATTTGGTATTCTTTTAAAAAGAATATTCGCCCAAAATTTCCTAGGACGTATGGCGATTATTCTACTTGGAAATCAGGAAAAGGGAAGGAAGAAATATTGTCCATCAAACCCTCGAAATCCCATTCTCCAACTCTTAAGTTTTCTCCTTGCCAATTATTTTCTAACCAAAACATGTCCCCTACTTTATTAAATCCTTGATCAATTGTATTATTATTGAAGCAAGAATTATTATTGTACGGGTTGTTGCTATTGCTTTTCAAATCAATATCGTTGCGGTTTTGGCTGTTTTCGGCAGCATTAATGGTTTCGTCAACACTTCTAGTATTTTCTAGGGGAGGAAGGGAAAGATCTCCTTCTAATCCCATTTTACTAGGCTCTAAAATCCCATAATCCCCATAAAATCCATCTCCCATGTCGATTTGTGCTATGCATGCGGGCACATTGTTGAATAAACATGTAGGTGTACCTGTCATGTCATGGCGAGTATCAAGCATAGAGAAAGGATCGATTAATTGATTATTATTGGATGTAACCATGGTTTGCATGGATGCCGATGATGATGAAGACGATTCCATGCACATCATGGTCATGATGCAATGATCATTATGCATGGGCATCATCCCTCCCATTACAACTCGCGGCTCTGATGAATCACTGTCGTTTGGTGAAGGTGTGGATGCAGATGGGTTATTTTTCAATCTTTTTTTCAGTGTGGAATTCCAGAAATTCTTTATTTCGTTGTCTGTCCTTCCAGGAAGACGTGCCGCAATTTGAGACCACCTGCAACATTAATGTGTTTGAAACAAACGAAGATAATTATTCAAAATAAATCAGCTAGAAGGGTATATTGTTTTGCTTATATGATTTTATTAATGCATTCATTGCATGGATGCTTGAGATCTACAACTTATATGCAGAGGCCTGTAAGCCTGTCTCAGGACAAAGAAACTTCCGTTCTTGGACAAAAGAAAAAGGAAAAAACAAAGAGTAAAACATAGAGAGAGAGAGAGAGAGAGAGGGTTGAAAAAGCAAGAAAGGAGTTAGCATCCATGAAAACGGAGTAATGCTAGACATCCAAAACGGTATCCCAAATAATTGGATAGTCGAAGTGTTAATAAGTAATTTTGGATTGGAATTAATTTGAGGATATGGAATGAAATTTATCTAAAGTTCAGTGTTTCAGGAAATTTTTTGTTGAGGAAGCAGACGTTTTGTTTCAAATCCATATTTAAAGGAGATTAAAGGTTTGATAAGTACAGGATGAAATTTGAAATTTGATGGTCTGCAAGTCACCTGCGAATTGAAACGTTCAAAACGCCAATAAAAGTAAGTAAATTAATGATTGACTGGAAAGTCATGAATCAAAAAATGTTCAGGGGATGGTTAAGCATGTCAAGGGCAATCAGCAGTTTGTTAAGAAACTAGCATATATAATATAGTCGAAATTTTAAAAACAATAGCAATACTCCATATCATGAAAACAACTAGCCTTGTGTGATATATTACTATATGATTAGGCCTTTAATTATTTCTAATTATGCAAAATTTAAAAGGCAGCTCCATATCAAGAAGAAAGAAGATAATGCATATTACTGCAGCTTTATATAACGACAATGTGAGTGATCAGATCATATTATGATACGCCATTTATCATTAACTTATGGCATTTTAGTTTCATCAATAATTGTAAGGTATACAGATCGATGAAACATGAATTATATATTCCGTAAATGCAATATACAATATAGGGCAAATACAAGCATGATCATCAACAAAGAAACAAACAAGTACAGTATATATCTTTACCTGTTGCCGAGGATGGAATGCAAATGAATGATAAGCTCTTCTTCCTGTGGGGAAAAAGGGCCACGTTTGAGGTCAGGTCTGAGATAATTGATCCAACGAAGACGACAACTTTTCCCACATCTCTGAAGACCAGCATT